>JAVKPL010000853.1:0-15864 GCA_032173675.1 Gastrolobium villosum
ATACCATCAAATTCGGGTGAAGCCGGAGGATGTTCCAAAGACCGCTTTTCGTCGAGATACGGTCATGCACGAGTATTTGGTGATTCCGTTTGGACTCACCAATGCACCCGCAGTGTTCATGGATTACATGAACAGGATTTTTCAGCCATACTTGGATCAGTTCGTGATAGTTTTCATTGACGACATTTTGATTTACTCCAGGACAGAGGAGGAGCATGTTGAGCATTTAAGGATTGTGTTGCAAGTGCTGAAGGAGAAAAAGCTGTATGCTAAGCCTTCGAAATGTGAGTTTTGGCTCAAGTCTGTAAAGTTTTTGGGTCATGTGATTTCTGCTAAGGGAGTGGCAGTTGATCCGAACAAGATTGAGGTCGTGCTAGAATGGGAGAGGCCCAAGACGGTTACCGAGGTGAGAAGCTTTCTGGGTTTGGCAGGTTATTATAGGAGGTTCATCAAGGGATTCTCCATGCTAGTGTTACCTTTGACTCGCCTTACTCGGAAGGAGACTCCATTCGTGTGGACTCACGAGTGTGAGGAGTGTTTTCAGGAGTTGAAGGAGAGACTGACTACTGCACCTGTGTTGGTCCTTCCGGATCCTGCTGAGGAGATTGAGTTGTATACTGACGCTTCCGGAAAGGGGTTGGGTTGTGTGTTGATGCAGTTGGGCAAGGTTATTGCTTATGCTTCGAGGCAGTTGAAGCCTCATGAGGAAAACTACCCGACTCATGACTTGGAGTTGGCAGCGATTGTGTTTGCTTTCAAGATTTGGAGGCATCATCTCTATGGCATGAAATTCGCTGTGTTCAGTGACCACAAGAGCTTGAAGTATCTGTTTGATCAGAAGGAGCTGAACATGAGACAGAGGAGATGGATGGAGTATTTGAAGGACTACGACTTTGAGTTGAAGTACCATCCTGGCAAGGCCAATGTGGTAGCCGATGCTTTGAGTCGGAAATCGGTGAGTCTATCCAGTTTGACCATGGGTGATTATGACATCATTGAGCTGTTTCGAGATCTGAAGGTGACTTCGTTATTTGGGGGTGCACTTCTGGAAATGGAAACCGTGCAAGTTGAAAATGAACTCTTGGAAAAGATTAAAGAGGCGCAGGTGCAAAGAGAGTGTTTGGACTATGTGAAGAACCAGGATGGTGTGTCCTGGAATGAGGATGGATTACTTATGTTTCAGAAGAGGATTGTGGTTCCTCGAGGTCCTTTGACCGAAGAGGTTATGGCAGAGGCCCATAAGGGCCAGTTTACTATCCACCCTGGTGCTACAAAGATGTATCAGGACTTGAAGAAGAATTTCTGGTGGCCTGGTATGAAGAAAGATATAGCGATATATGTGTCCAGATGTTTGATTTGCCAGAAAGTAAAGATAGAACACCAGAAGCCGTCTGGTAAACTTCAACCTCTTGAGATACCGCAGTGGAAGTGGGAGAGTATTTCCATGGATTTCGTGGTGGGATTACCCAAGACTCAGGCTGGTTGTGATTCGATCGAAGTCTGCCCATTTTCTTCCAGTGAAGGTAAGCTTCACTACCGAGCAGTTAGCCAGACTTTATGTCCGCGAGATTGTGAGGCTTCACGGGGTGCCCGAGAGTATCATTAGTGATAGGGATCCGAAGTTCACATCTCGGTTCTGGGAGGCGCTGCAGGAGGCTTTTGGTACACAGTTGAGACTGAGTACAGCCTATCACCCTCAGACTGATGGACAGACTGAGCGGACCATTCAGACATTGGAGGACATGTTGAGGGCTTGCACGCTGGAGCAGGGTTCAACATGGGATAGGTACCTGCAACTGGTGGAATTTTCGTACAACAATAGTTTCCATGCTAGCCTGGGCATGGCACCCTACGAGGCGCTGTATGGTAGGAGGTGTCGGACTCCTACCTGTTGGTCTGAGGTTGGAGATAAAGAGTTATTTGGCTTAGACTTTGTCCAAGATACAACCCAGCAGGTCCAGATGATCAGAGAGAAATTGAAGCAGGCGCAGAATCGCCAGAAGAGCTACTATGATGTTAAGCATCGTCCACTGCAGTTCAGTGAGGGTGAGCACGTGTTCGTGAGACTTTCACCTGTAACGGGTGTTGGACGGGCACTCGGAGTGAGGAAGCTGAGCCCGCGATTCATTGGGCCTTATCAGATTCTTGGTAGGGTAGGACCAGTTGCCTACCGGCTTGCCTTGCCTCCGAACTTGGCCAACATCCATGACGTGTTTCACGTGTCTCAGCTTCGGAGATACATTGCAGATCCTTCGCACGTGGTGCAACCGGATGATGTGGAGGTTCGGGAGAACCTAAAGACTCCCGTCGGACCACTCAAGATTCTCGATCGCGGCGAGAAGCGACTGAGGAGCAAGACTATTCCGATGGTCAAGGTGCAGTGGACTGGACGAACTCCTGAGGAGTGCACTTGGGAGCGTGAGGATGAGCTTCTCCGGCAGTACCCTGAGTTTCGAAACAGGTATGTTTCTGATTTTGAGGACAAAATCCTTAAAAAGGTGGGGTGAATGTAAAAACTCGCACCGTTAATTAAGAAAATTAATTAAATAAATATATGAGAGTTAGGAGATAATTCCATAATTGACCCTAAGAATTAATATGAGGTATAAATAATTATGTTGAGTGAGTAAAAAATACTGTAAGTCGCTTTTCGGGTGAGAAGTGCAGATACCGGCTCTGCTTCTCGGTATAAATGTGTGTCGATAAATTATCCTAGAAAATTATAATAAAAATCTGAATATTTATAGAAAATTATGTAGGACTAGTGAAATGAGTTTCAGGGTAAAATAATGAGAACTGGTATCAGAACGGATACTGGCTATGGAAAAGTGCGTACCGGAAAGGTGCTGCGAAAATTAAATAAAAAAATATGATAAATCTTAGAAAAATGTTTAGGTTCAGATCCCAAGTTTGGGATTAAAATGATAAGCGGATCTACGAGGGTTAATACTGCGTGAGATCACTTGACAGTTATAAATAGCCTCTTTACGCATAACCCTAGGTCAGAAACCTAGTGCCTCCACTTGCCCTAAAAGGCTGATCTGAAATATAAATAGAAAAGGGGATCCAAACCCTAGGTTATTTTGTAAACACAGCGGCTGAATTGTGGCTGCCATTTGGTGTCCTCTTGGAGTCTTAGCTTTATCTCTTGGAAAGCCTTCAAAGTTTCCATCTTTTTCCTCCTCTCCTCCATTGAAACATCAACCAACCATTAAAGTTCCAGTCTTGTTGAAGGAGAATCGATTGTTAAAGGATTTGGGTGCTTTCTCAACCTCTAAAGCTTCCATTTTTTTTTATTCTCAAAAGGATCCAAGGTAAACTTAACTATCTCCTTTGTAAATCCATGATTTTAATTATAATCTTTATTATATGTCACTGTTGATTCGGAAACGATGTTAATTTAAAAGTGGTTCTGATGTGCGCAGCGTTCTTCTTTACATAGCCATTTATTTTAACACTTTGAATCCGTTGATTTTATTGGTTTGCGTGATTTTCAATCTAAATCCAACACTGTTATTCATGGATTCGGTCCCTGTGTTAGGCGATGGAATTGAAGTCAGGTTGATGTATCTATGAATAAACTTTGTTCAAATTGTTATATATATCTATGTATAACGTCATGGAGTGGCTTTTGTTTACCCAAGGAGTAGCTTTCTTTTATGATTACTAGGGAGTAGTTTTTGTTTTATATATATATATATATATATATATATATATATATATATATATATATATATATATATATATATATATATATATATATATATATATATATATATATATATCAACGTTATTATAACCTTGGAGACCGAATTGTGAAAAAGGAAAAGCATGTTTACTTTACTTTTAAAAAGATCAACGTATTCATGTATATATATTGTACCCAGGAAGCTATTTGATTTGAAAAGGTTGGAAAACGTGATTTTGTACCCAGGAAGCCAATTGATTTGAAAATGTTTGAAAGTATGACAAAGTATATATATATATATATATATATATATATATATATATATATATATTTATATATATATATTTATATATATTTATATTTATAATTATAAGATAATAATCATATAAAATTTAATAAGTTAAATGACACGTCTTAGGAAGGATCTCCAGGTTTGAAATGAAAAAGAAAATAATATCTGATTGCCTTGGAATTTTAGAATATGTATATTGATACTATGATGGTCATTGAACCAGATTTGTGAGTGCACTGGATTCTATTTGTGGTGTGGACCCTTGTGATACCGAGTTCAAGTCAAAGGGGCATACGGGTACAGGTAAGCTTTCGTGTCCTCGGTTTAGCCACCGTGTGGTTCCACCATACCCCTTGGGGGAATGGTTTATATGCATGATGTGCTTATATGCTTTTATATTTGAACTGTTTTAAGTTGTTATGTGCAATGGCTTTTAATATGTATGTGTTGTTCCACCTAGACGGCAAGCCTGAGTATGTAGCGTCATACAATATGGTGGGGCTGTGGGTGGGTGCAAGTAGCGTCTTGCACTATCTGTAGGATTTAGACGTATTTCCTGCATTTCTCTGGCCAGTAGAATTGATTTGACACACATTACATGATTATCTGTTGCATTGCACTGTTTTCATAACTTATATTGTAAACTGTTTTTAGAACTTATATTACACATGTAAGTGAGCTTGGGGTGGAAGTTCCTTGAGGACCCTTTGTCTTACTGAGATTTCTTTTTAGAGATCTCACCCCACGTTTGGGGCATCATTTCAGGTTCAGGTAATGCTGGGGTTGATACCTCAGGCGGCAGGAGGCCGGAGCTGACTTAGAAAGTGACTGTTATGCACATGTTGGATTTTATTTACTGCTTTTCTGTCTTTAGTTTCAATTATATGATATTCATGTTGAGACACTGTTGATGATGTATCTTGTCTGTGTGAGCATGGGGATTGTCCATGCCACGTTTGTTTACGTTGGATATTATGACGAGTTGTAATAATATCTAGCGGGCCACTTTTGTGTTAATGGCATTTATGAGTCATAAAGGGTAGTAGTTATGTAGTTTTATTTTTATGAATTTATGATTCACAAATTGTTGCAATTTTAGATGTCTGTTGCAATCATATACAGGCGATATTTTGTAAATAAATTGGTAATACAACTTGGTAAATTAAATGACGTCATAATTGAATTAAAGAAAAAGTTTTTCCGCATATTAATTAAGCGTGGCTTAATACGATGAGGTGTTAACAACCCGGGTATACACGGTATCAGAGCCTGGTCCTGGACCGGTGTGTACAGCGGGGACGCTGTATTCCCAGTGGGGGAGGATGTAATGTCCCACATCAGTTGGAAAGGTGAACAAAGCATGCCATATATATGGGTGTGGAAACCTTTCCTAGTGGAGGCCTTTTGGGGGTAACCCCAGAACGTAAAACCGTGAGTCCCGGAAGGGGGCAGAGCGGACAATATCTGCTACAGGGTTTGGGGCTGTTACATCTCCGGGTGGGTCCACAGCCAGTTCCTCACCGTTCATTTCAGTCCTGCAGGCGAGGAGGGCCTTGAGAGCAGGGGCATTTGGCTATGTCATGTTGGGAGGTTTGGTGAGTGGGACACAGGAGGATCTCACTGGCATTCCTGTGGTGAGGGAATTCCTCGAGGTGTTTCCCGAGGAGATTCCTGAGTTTCCACCGCAGAGGGAGATAGAGTTCTCCATTGATTTATTGCCTGGTGTGGGGCCTATCTCATCGGCTCCATACCGGATGTCGCCACCAGAGTTGGCAGAGCTGAAGAAACATATCGAGGAGCTTTCAGCGAAAGACTTTATTCGGCCGAGTGTGTCTCCCTGGGAGCACCGGTCACTTTTGTGAAAAAGAAAGATGGGACCATGCGGTTGTGCACCGACTACAGACAGTTGAACAAGGTGACAATCAAGAACAAGTACCCTCTTCCACGCATTGATGATTTGCTGGATCAGCTCAGGGGTGCTTGCGTGTATTCCAAGATTGACCTCCGGTCCGGTTACCATCAGATACGGGTAAAGCCGGAGGATGTCCCAAAGACAGCGTTTCGCTCGAGGTACGGGCATTACGAGTACTTGGTGATCCCGTTTGGACTTACCAATGCACCCGCAGTGTTCATGGACTACATGAACAGAATCTTCCAGCCGTACCTGGATCAGTTAGTGATCGTCTTCATCGACGACATTTTGATTTACTCCAAGACAGAGGAGGAGCATACGGAGCACTTGAAGATTGTTTTGCAAGTGCTAAAAGAGAAAAAGCTATATGCTAAGCCATCAAAATGCGAGTTTTGGCTCAAGGCGGTGAAATTTCTGGGTCATGTGATTTCTGCTAATGGAGTTGCAGTTGACCCTAACAAGATTGAGGCCGTGATGGATTAGGAGAGGCCCAAGACGGTTACAGAAGTGATAAGCTTCTTGGGTTTGGCAGGCTACTATAGGAGGTTCATAGAAGGATTCTCCAAAATGGTGCTACCGATGACTCGCCTTACCCGAAAGGAGACTCCATTCGTGTGGGCACATGAGTGTGAGGAGTGTTTCCAGGAGTTGAAGGAGAGACTGACTACTGCTCCTGTGTTAGTCCTTCCTGATCCTGCGGAGCAATTCGAGTTATACTGCGATGCCTCTGGTAAAGGACTTGGCTGTGTGCTGATGCAGAAAGGGAAAGCGGTTGCTTACGCTTCAAGACAGTTGAAACCTCATGAGGAGAACTACCCGACTCACGACTTGGAGTTGGCAGCCATTGTTTTTGCTTTCAAGATTTGGAGGCATTACCTGTTTGGCATGAAGTTTGCTGTATTCAGTGATCACAAGAGCCTGAAATATCTGTTTGACCAGAAGGAGTTGAACATGAGACAGCGAAGATGGATGGAGTTCTTGAAGGACTACGACTTTGAGTTGAGGTACCATCCTGGCAAGGCCAATGTGGTGGCCGATGCTTTGAGTCGGAAATCCGTGAGCTTATCCAGCTTAATGATGAACGACTACGAGGTGATCGAGAAGTTCAGAGACTTGAGAGTGAACTCCTTGTTTGGGGGCGCACTGCTCGAAATGGAAACAGCAGAGGTGATTAATGAGCTCATGGAGAAGATTAAAGAGGCGCAAGTGCAGAGAGAGTGCCTTGATTATGTGAAGAACCAGGACGGCGTGTCTTGGAACGATGATGGATTGCTGATGTTCCAGAAGAGGATTGTTATTCCTCGAGGGCCATTGACCGAAGAGGTTATGGCAGAGGCTCATAAGGGCCGGTTTACTATCCACCCTGGTGCTATGAAAATGTACCAGGACTTAAAGAGAAATTTTTGGTGGCCGGGCATGAAGAAGGACATAGCAGTCTACGTGTCCAAGTGTTTGATATGTCAGAAAGTGAAGATCGAGCACCAGAAACCGTCTGGTAAACTTCAACCTCTGGAGATTCCACAGTGGAAGTGGGAGAGTATTTCCATGGACTTCGTGGTGGGATTGCCTAAAACTCAGGCTGGTTGTGACTCTATTTGGGTCATAGTGGACAGATTGACCAAGTCTGCCCATTTTCTTCCAGTGAAGGTGAGCTTCACTACAGAGCAGTTGGCCAAACTATATGTCCGTGAGATTGTGAGGCTTCACGGGGTGCCCGAGAGTATCATCAGTGATAGGGACCCGAAGTTCACATCTCGGTTCTGGGAGGCGCTGCATGAGGCTTTTGGTACGCAGTTGAGATTGAGTACCGCCTATCACCCTCAGACTGACGGACAGACTGAGCGGACCATCCAGACATTGGAGTACATGTTGAGAGCTTGCACGTTGGAGCAGGGATCAGCATGGGATAGGTACCTTCCGTTGGTAGAATTTTCGTACAACAACAGTTTTCATGCTAGTCTGGGCATGGCACCCTACGAGGCGCTGTATGGTAGGAGGTGTCGGACTCCTACCTGCTGGTCTGAGGTTGGAGATAAAGAGCTGTTTGGCTTGGACTTTGTCCAAGATACTACCCTACAGATCCAGATGATCAGGGAAAAGTTGAAGCAGGCGCAGAATCGCCAGGAAAGCTACTATGATGTCAAGCATCGACCACTGGAGTTCAGTGAAGGTGAGCACGTGTTTGTGAAACTTTCACCTGTCACCGGTGTTGGACGGGCACTCGGAGTGAGGAAGTTGAGCCCTCGATTCATTGGGCCCTACCAGATCCTTGGTAGAGTAGGACCTGTTGCCTATCGACTCGCCTTACCTCCGAACCTAGCCAACATCCACGACGTGTTTCACGTGTCTCAGCTTCGGAAGTACATAACGGATCCTTCGCACGTGGTGCAGCCGGATGATGTGGAGGTTCGGGAGAACCTAAAGACTCCCGTCGGACCACTCAAGATTCTCGATCGTGGCGAGAAGCAGTTGAGGAGCAAGATCATTCCGATGGTCAAAGTGCAATGGTTAGGAAGAACTCCTGAGGAGTGTACCTGGGAGCGAGAGGATGAGCTTCTCCGACAGTATCCCGACTTTCGAGACAGGTATGTTTCTGATTTTGAGGACAAAATCCTTAAAAAGGTGGGGTGAATGTAAGAACCCGCACCGCTAATTAAGGTAATTAGTAAATTAATTATAATAATTAGGAAATAATTCCATAATTGACCCTAATAATTATTATGAGGCTTTAATAATTACAAGTAGTGGGTAAGAATGCTGAAAGTCGCTTTTCGGAAGAAAAGCGCAGATACCGGTTCTGCTACTCGGTATAAATGCGTACCAAAAAAGTATCCCGGAAAATTATAACGAATGCATGATAATTACTAGGATATTATGTAGGACTTGTAAAACAAGTTTCAAGTCAAAATAACGTAATCTGATGCCAGAACTGATACTGGCTATGGAAAAGCGCGTACCGGAAAGGTGCTCCGAAAAATAAAATAAAAATATGACAAATCTTAGAAAAATGTCTAGGTCTAGAACCCGAAGTTTGGGATCAAGATCTTTTACTTTGCTATTAAGGCTAATACTGCGCGATTAGTGGCTTGTGCCTATAAATACTAAACTTGCACACAACCCTAGGCCATACTATTTTTCTACGTGGGTTTTGGGTGGCTGAAGGGAGGTGGCTGCTGTCCATTGCTTCTCCTTCACCATTTCTTGAGCCTTGGACCAAGTCCTCTTTGTTCTTCCTCTCTTCTTCTTACAAACACATAGTAGGGTGGGTTGTGAGGGTGTGAGGTGGTGCTTGCTGCACACTCAGCCACTGTTGAGTGTATCCTTGAGGGCTGGTTGAAGTGTTGAGTTGTGTGAGTGGGAGTTGTGTGTGTTTCCTTGGTAGTGGAAGCTCCAAGAAGCAACCTTTGGGTAGAAAGACCAAGTCTTGTGCACCATTTTCGTGCACCTTTGTTGGCCTGAGTTGAGGAACCTTGGGAGAGCTCCAAGAGCACACCTTGCTCTGTTTTGAGCTTTAGTAAGTTCCCTCACCTTTGATCTTAAGTTTTGATGCTTAAAGTTGATGTCTTGGCCATGTTTAATGAGTAAACAAGAGGGTATAATGTATATGAACCTAAAATGGATTAAAGATGCATGCTTTAACGTGTACATGTGTTAAAAGTTGAATCTTTGGGATGGATATTCACGAAATGCAGAAACTGCATTCTGTCGTGAGATATCCGGATATTTGTCGAACAGATATCCGGATATCAGTATCCGGATATGGTATCCGGATATTGATATCCGGATATGGGATCTGGGTATCCGGATATGGCATATCCGGATATGTCCAGTGTGATATCCGGATATGGCATATCCGGATATGTCCCTTCTGATATCCGGATATCCTGGGCTTGCGCAGACAGTAGCTGTTCTGTATGTACAGTAAGCTATTGGGTGTGTGTGGACCCTAGTTTAAGGAAGTTGAACTTCTGTAATTAATGAACTAAGTCAGAATCATGTGATTAAGGGCTTATGGCTTTGTTGGAAGCCTTAAGACGTAAAACGTAAAGGAAAGGCGTAGTCTTTAAGTTGTATGCTTGTTGTGCATAAATATTGATGTATTATTGGTCCATATCAGATTGTGATACTGCTGTTTGTGGACTTGTGAGTGGTTGGACTCTTGGCTTGGATAGCTAGCTTGCAAGGTAAGCTTTCGTGTCCTCGGTTTAGCCATTTTGTTGTTCCACCATGTCCCATGGGGATGGGTTTATGCATGCTGTGTTACATGCTTTATTGTTTTGGAAATGCTGTTGAGCTATTTATATGCAATGAGCTTTTATGAGATGCATGTGGTGTCCACCTAGACGGTAATCCTGAGTATGTGGTACATACAAGATGGAGAAGCTGTGGGTGAGGTGCAGGTAGTATCCATGTACTCATGTAGGCATAGACGTATTCCTACATTTCTCTGGCCAGTAGATTTGATAAACACACATGGCATGATTAATTGCTGCATCGCATAGTTTTGGAACTTATATTGTAAATACTGTTTTTGAACTTATATTACACAAGTAAGTGAGCTTGGGGTGGAGACTCCTTGAGGACCCCTTGACTTACTGAGATTTCTTGTTAGAGATCTCACCCCACGTTTGGGGACGCTTATTTCAGGATCAGGTAATGTTGAGGGCTCAGGTGGCAGGAGGCCCGAGCTGAGTTGATAGTATGATATGCTGTTCTGCTGGATTGACTGCTGTTATGTTATGTTTTCCGCTTTATTTATGTTATCATGTTGAGACTGTTGATTGGGCATTGTTGCCTTATTTGGTGAGCATGGGGTTTGTCCATGCCACATGGTTTGACTATTGTCTTTTAGTTTAATGTTGTAATTAAAGTATCAGGATTTTGACCCAGGCTGCATGTTGTAGTCCTGTGGCTTTAGATACTCACGTAATATTTATTTATGAGGTATTCCAGTTAGTTGTCTTGCAATTTACATACATGCAGTATTTTTATGAAAATGATTAAGTAATCAAGTTGGTTAAGTTAATGACGTCATAATTGAATTAAAGAAAAAGTTATTCCGCATTTTAATTAAGCGTGGCTTAATACGTTAGTGTGTTAACAATCCGGGTTAACACGGGCTGTTACATTTTATGGTATGGGCTGTTACACAATTCACCATAATTTTATTGATCCCTTAGTAGAGGACTTTACACAAAAATATATGAATAAATTGAGAAACTTGGATGGGTTTACTAACCTCTGGGACGAGGACCAATATGGTTTTGTAGATAGTAGCGATTTTAGAAAGCTACAAAATATAGTTGATGTTGTCCATACTAAATTGATTGCCAATAAGATCTCAATTTCTTTGGAAAAAAAAAGCTGGAAAATCATATTCACTGCATGTTTTCTGTTCACGGGTCAAATATTAAAATTCGGACACAACCTACCGCCTCTCGCAGGTCACATGAATTGACATACAAAAATTAAAAAATTTACTTTTTTAAAAAAAAATTGAATAAAATATACGGATTACTCATGACCCGCAACTGGTTGTGTCAAAATCTATGAAGCACCGACACTTCAAAAACCCTGACGTGTCGTGTCCGACACTTCCCAACACTCTCGGACACTCCGACACTCCCCGACACTCCAACATGCATTATAGAAATTTAAAAAAAGGTTCAAATGTTGCGTTGCGTTGAGTTTTTAGTTCCAACTATTAGATTTGTTGGATTACGATTACTATTTTATTGAATTTAATATAAATATTTGGTATATCTTATGTTTCTTTGTAAAATTTATGAATATTATTCATTTTTTTTGTTAGATTATTGAATATTAAATATAATATACACTACATATATTAAAAATATTATTTAATATCAAAACGTGTCCTAACGTGTCGAAATCTATCATTTTTTAGAATTAACGTGTCGAAGTGTCGTATCGTATCGTGTCACGTGTCCCGTGTCAGTATCGTTGCTACATAGGTCAAAATCATCAATTTTTTATTTTTTTGAATAAAAAAATTCACAGGTTGATACGCGAACGCGGATCAACCTATGACACAACACAATAATAATTCATGTCATTTACCGACGTACACAACCTATTTTATTCCACGGATCGACACAACCTACATTTTGATGTGCCATGTCGTGAGTCATGACACCTTTTACCATCTTATTTGTGACCTTTCATTTGGGAGAAAACAAAGGCAATGTCCTTCATTTTAAAGGGTCTAAGGAGATTTTCCCACCGCATGTCATTCAAAGGTAGCCAGAGGTAAAAGTGTTAAGCAAAACTTTGTTAGAATTGTCTTCAATAAAAAGGTTCACAAAATAATTTCTTCATTAGAATTTGAAGAAGAGAATCTTCCCTAACCCAATTACTTTCCTCATTCTTTAGCTCAACAATCTTGTTTTTTACTTCTCCTAGATATTTATGGTTTTCGTATGATAATACTTCTGACCATCTTCAATTCATTAAATATAGAATTTTGTTACCATAATATTTCCTCCTAGTTTAGGACTTCTCTACAATTTTTTTCCAGGTTCTCAAGGAAAGGGCAATCCCGAGTTTCTAGCTTACAATGAAGCCCCTCTATTATGGCAATGAGAACATTTTCCCATAAAAAAAAATTATATATAGGGTTAAGTGTGTGCTTTTTTAAAGGACACAAGTTGTGCCCTTTTAGTTTTTTCCACTATATATTATGGGTAGTACATAGTTATAGTATGAAATGTTATTTTTTTACTCTTTCCACGTCATATTATAATTATGTATTACCCCTAGTAAATGGTGTTAAAAATTAAAAGGACAAATTTTTTTCATATATATATATATATATGAAAAAGTCATTCAATCTATAGAGAAGCCTAACCATAATATGAAAAAGTCATTCAATCTATATTCAAAAATCCTTTGAATCTTTTCCAAGCCTCAAAAGATATTTTGTCTCTTTTTTTTGTGAAAATATTTTGTCTCTTTTTGTTTGAATGCTGATATTTCTTCCTTGAGCTTAGCCTATTTTGAAGATGAAAAGAACCGTGCTAAGAATTTAACTTGCAGATTATCCCAGTTGGTGATGCTTCCTTGAGGTAGTGACTACAACCACCTTCTGACATCATCCTTCAGAGAGTGGGTAAAATGTCTGAGCAAGATCGTATCTCGAGTAACTTCGTTCATCTTGGGAGTATCACATAAAAGCAGAAAGTTCTCCATATGCAAATAAGGATCTTTTGTGCTCCCTCCATAAAATTGTTCTTTCTGAACCAACTGCACCAATGCGGGATTGACCTCGAAGCTGTTAGCTTCTACGTTTGGCCTAACAATGCTCCTAGTATGAGGAACTACAGCTAGAGACATATAGTCCCCAACATGCTTGGAGGATTAGCTAGTCGGTTATTTTCCGCCATTGCTTCCTCTTTTGGTGTTGTAGAGCTTGAAGTCTCTTTTTCTTTCTCTTTTGCAAATTTTCTGTTTCTTCTAGCTGTCTTCTTTATTTCTAGTTCGAATTGCAAGGATTTTGGATCAATAGTACCTCGCATAAACCAAAAATATAGAGATTAATAGATTGTAGAAAACGGAAAAATTATGCAGTAAATTATAAAATTATGCAGAAAAATTAATGCAGAATTTATTATTGCGGAATTTTAAATTGCAGAAAATTAAAAAAGTCCGATGCTTAAAATATATATATATATATATATAATATAAAATAAAATAAACGAAATTAAATAACGAACAAACAAATATATATATATATATATATATATATATATAAATGCAGGAAAATTAAATTGCAGAAAAATAAAAAGTCCAATCTAGATTGCTTATAGCTTCTTCCCTGACAACGGTGCCAAAAGCTTGTGTGTGTGCGCGCGTGCTTATAACTTTAGATCTTTTTGTACTTCTCGATTTCCATGCATTCTATAAGCAATACAAATAGGGGTGGTAAACGAATCAGGGGCCTTTCAGGTGCCTTAGGCTCGACTTGTGAAGATCTGAGCTTACATGTCTAAAATTGGTTGTTGGAACCAGACTTAGACTTGTATAAAAGCACGTTTAATAAAAATACCTCAGGTTCTGATTCAAAAGGTCGACCTTAGAGCCTCTCAAGCTAGCCTAGTATATTAATTTTTAATTTTATTTTATATTTTTTATATTACTTGTAATAGCCCTCTCTCTCTTCAATCCATTTCATCCCATTTTATTGGTTAAACAGACTTTTTGAATGATTTTTTTCTATATTATGTTGTTTGGATATACATTGAATTTATGAATATTTATGGAATTACTAGTGCTATTGATTGTATATTCTATTTGGATAAATTTTTATTGTCTTATTTTTTTTACAGACTAAACTAGGCTTTTATTTTTTATAAATAAGATAAGCCACATGCCGATGATTATATTCATAATAAATAACATGATTGGTCAGGCTAACACATTTAAATACAGACTTAACTTTTTAATACCAAAATTCGGCTTGACCCGTGAACACCCCTTAATACAAGGTCCTACGTGAAAATTCATTATTTGGCTTTGATTAGATTCGATTGAGTAAAATAAAAAAGCAAAGAACTAATTAATATGCGTCGGTGATGATAAGATAACAACACCAAAAATCAACACATAAAACCATAGTGATTAGATTTTGTAATTTCTATTTTTCTAAAATAACTTTAATTTAAACAAGTTTTAAATTCCCTTATGGTCTGTTTGGTGTGATGTATATGGCCTGTTAGTATAAGCTTATACTATACGTTATGACATTTTCAGTTATTTGGTATGACCATCGTATAGTATAAGTTTATACAGCAGAATCCCTTCATACATCAAAATGATGTATAACTTAATCCGGCCTAGGAGTGGTGGATTAGATCTGATAAGGGGTTGATTTATTAATATTGCTTACAAGTACAATTCCCAAGAACTAATATATCATTTCAATATTTATATATTAAAATAATTTTTTTAATATATTAATTTTTAAAACATTGGAGGATATTATCTTACACAATATCATACCAAACGTTGGATAATATTAAAATTTAATCAGGTCTTATACAATCTTATACAATCAGGTCTTATACTATCAGGCTTTATCCTATACTATGCACCAATCATGCCCTTAGTATATAAATAAATTTCTTTCGATATGTTGAGAAAAACATCACTTAATTTTCAAATTACTGCAATTATATTAATTATGGTGAAACCCAAATATGATATTTAAGTTTTATATTTCTAAATGCATCAAAGAAGCAAATGTTTTATGCTACGTTAGCTTCAGATATTATTATTATTATTTTTATTTTTTTTTGGTACATTATTATTATTATTTTTGGAGATAAAGGAAAATTAAAAACAAGTTAGCTTTAGATATGAAACATTTCTTATACATATACCTCGTCAAACTTCATTTCCACTACATATAGGAAAGGTGCATGGGTGGAGGAAGGGAAATCCGACTTGGTGTAATGCAATTTACACTAAAATCAAGTTCGACTAGCTACTTTTTTTCATTTCATTTTTCTCAGTTGTTGACCCTTATTCTTCTTCAAAACACAAGAGTTCAATTATTGTTCACATTGCTATTTCTTTGGGAGAAATGCCATGTAGCATAACTTACCATTAACCCATTATTATTTAATTATTTCATTTTGTGTGTATGTATGACCATGTTATATATATGTACAATATAATAACCAGTATGAGTATTTTGTTATGGAAAAGTAGTTACACGAAAGATAATTTACAAAAATAGGACACCAAGATAAGGTATATGTCTTTAATACGTTATTAATTACTATTTTTTATTATTAAATTTATTTTTTATACGCATAAAACTAAATATTTAAACTTCTTTATCCCCAAATTTATCTATATATACTTTGTTAAATCCTTTCATTTTGGTGTTACATTATATCTGCATGTTCACAGTGTGAACGTATGCTTATATAATTCTTATGCTTATGCTTG
>JAVKPL010000854.1:0-15741 GCA_032173675.1 Gastrolobium villosum
ATTTTGTTGTTGGATTGCCGCGAACTCAAGCTGGTTATGATTCAATTTGGGTTATTGTGGACCGACTCATGAAGTCTGCACATTTTCTACCAGTACGAGTGGATTACACCACAGAGAAGTTGGCTTCATTGTATGTAAAGGAGATTGTTAGACTCCATGGGATACCGATTAGCATTGTGAGTGATCGGGACCCGAAGTTTACTTCACGATTTTGGGGAGCTTTGCAACAGGCTTTTGGCACTCAGCTTCGACTGAGCACTGCTTATCACCCGCAGACTGATGGTCAGACTGAGAGGACCATACAGACACTTGAGGATATGCTGAGAGCTTGCACACTGGAACAGGGTAATGCTTGGGATAAGTACTTACCATTGGTGGAATTTTCTTATAACAACAGTTTTCATTCCAGTCTGGGTATGGCACCATATGAGGTTTTGTATGGCAGGAGGTGTCGTACGCCCACTTGTTGGACTGAGGTAGGCGATAAATAAAGATTTGGTCCGGATTTTGTGCAGGAAACAACAGTGCAAATAGAAATGATCAGAGAAAAATTGAAACAGGCACAGAATCGGCAGAAAAGTTACTATGACAATAAGCATAGACCGCTGGAATTTGAAGAAGGTGACCACGTTTTTGTACGGTTATCTCCGGTCACAGGTGTTGGCCGTGCGTTGGGTGTGAGGAAGCTGAGTCCACGGTTCATTGGGCCATATCAAATTATGAAAAGAGTAGGATTGGTGGCCTATCAGCTTGCCTTACCCCCTCAACTGTCTAATTTACATGATGTTTTTCATGTGTCGCAGTTGCGACGTTATGTTCCGGATGAATCACATGTGGTGATACCGGATAATATTGAAATCAGGGAGAACTTGAAGACTCCCGTTGGTCCTATTGCAGTATTGGATCGCAGTGAAAAGCGATTGAGAAGTAAAGTGATTCCCATGCTGAAGATTCAGTGGGAAGGCCGCACACCTGAGGAGGCTACTTGGGAGCGGGAGGACGAGATTCTCCGGCTGTATCCTGAGTTAGCGAGCAGGTATGATTTAATTTTGCGGACAAAATTTCAAAAAGGTGGGGTGAATATAACACCTCAAATATTTAAATGTGTGTTTTAATATTATATTGTGAAATGAAAATTGGTGGATTAGTGAAAATCCAAGGATTATGGCCAAAATGGGCAAAAAGGGCAAAATGGTAATTTGCCAACCGTGTGTTCTGAGGCTTAAATACTGAGTTAGAGATTTCAAATGACAAAAGTAATACTGGAAATGGAATCAGGGCGAAAAATTGAGTGAATAGGCAAATTTGGAAAAAATTGATGAATAGTGATTTTTAAGTGTTAAAATACTGTGATGTGAGTGTACCGATAGGTGTGAAATTTGTATCAATATTTTGGAGAAATAAAAATATGTCATGGACTGGAAAAATATGTAGACTAAGAATTTATGATCGGAATTTTTATCGGGGTTAAAGTTAGATCGCGTGTGGGACCCGTGTGACCGAAGTCACTTGGCCCTTCCTTTTCTTCTTCTTCATTCTCGCGCGCCCCCTGCAAAAAGGAACCAAAACCCCATTTCTTCACATTGTTGCCATTTCTTCATTTCTTCACCGAATCGCTTGATTTTGGTGTTGAAATCTATTGTAAACAACCTTCCAAAGCCATTGGTAACACTTAGAACCCTTGAATCCATCTCTTGGCTGCGTTTTTTGGGCAAAACAGATCCGACCCACTTGGGTTCTTGGAGCTTTGTTGGAGTTTTGATCTTTTTATGGTTTAGTGAAGCCTTGGTGGTGATCATACAACACATTGTGAGTATATTTGTGGTATTTTTGTGGTTGATTTCATAGATATAGGAATTTATGCTTTAAACCTTCAATTTTAGATGTGTGATGATAGAGAGCCCAAATGGAAAAATGCTATTAGATGAAAAGGCCTTAGAATCATGCTTGTAAGCTAGAAATGCTATGATAATTTTTGGTGAAAAAGATAGGTTTTTAACTTAGGAAAATTTGAGGAATTTTCATGAAAAATGAGTTTTGGTGTAATTTGGATTTGATGATTGTTGTAGGGTGCCTCACACGGACGTGATTGTGAAAGGTTGATTTGGAGCATACGTTTGGAACGGATTTGCTCGTATTAAGGTAAACTCTTGGAACTTGGGTTTAATCCCTAGTGTGCTCCACCACACCTAGTGGAAGGTAGTGGTTGGATTATGTGGTTATGACATGGTGTGATTGTGTGCTTGTATGCATATTGCTTGTATTTTGTGAAAATTGTTTGGTCACTGGCCAGTTGACGTGTGGAGTTTGGACATCCGCTGGGTTCATCCTTGTGAGAATGCCAGTCGGGTTTTGCCGTGGAGTCGACTCTGGGAGCGGCGCCAGGATGATCCAAACGTGGGACATCCGCCGGATAGGGCTCATGAGGAGTTCCGGTTGGGTATTGCCATGGAGTCTTCTCAACCATGGGAGAGGCGCCAGGATTGTCTCGGGAGTTATATGATGGAGTCCTTGAACATGAATCCATGCGTGGATGTTCTTGGGTGTCTCCAGTTGGATGGTGATATTGTATTGCTTGCATATTGCATGATGTCATATTTATACATTTTAGTGAGCCATGGAGTGGAGAGAGCCTCTAGCTCCATTGGTTTACTGAGATATATCCGTATATCTCACCCCGTGTTTGGGGGACCACATTTCAGGTTACTATGAGCCGGGAGGAGCTTCGGGCAAGAAGCCCGTATAGTGGACATTGGATTTGGCATGCGGTGCATTGGGATTGCATGACATTTTGGAGGAGGACCATGGATTGCACATAGCATGACATTAGTATTTTGAGACTTAGGCCATGAACATATTGCATGATGTTACTGCCATGCTTTTGTAGTGTTCATGATGGTATACTAAGTCTTGTTTATAGTTTATTATTCATGACATGGATAATTGTATATTTGAGTGAGCATGGGACTTGTCCATTGCCACATTTATAGCCTTGAAGTCTTGGTATTCATGTTGTAAAAATGGTCCATCTTTGTATGTAAATGGCCATTACATTGAGGACTTTGTAAAGGATGTTTGATTTAAGGAAAATGCATGATGGAAGGGCCTAGAGCCTACATTAGGACATGATTATGTGTTGTGGGGAGTACCAAGGGGTTAGGGATGGATTACACAACCTTTCTTGGGCTTAAAATGCTGTAATCTGTCATTTTTGCTGCATAGTAATCGATTACCCAAGCATGGTAATCGATTACCATGCAACAGGGGACGAAAAATTAGCTACTGTCTTCACTGGTAATCGATTACTGAGCTTTGGTAATCGATTACCATGTGAGGTAATCGATTACCCAAAGTTGGTAATCGATTACCAGAACAGAGGATTGAGAAATTTAGCTACTGCCTCATTTTTGACAGGTGGTAATCGATTACCACCCACTGGTAATCGATTACCACAGTGTAATTTTCGAAAATTCAGGTTTTTCTAGACTAAAAGAAAGGGGCTTAACTTGATGGGTAGAACTCCAAATGGCACGTGGTTTGAAACCACGCGTAGATAACGTAAAGGACTATAACTTGGTAAAGTGTGAGTGTAAGATGGTGAGTTTAAATGAATTGAAATAAAGGAAGGATGAATGATGTTAGCAAAATGTATGCTTCCGCGAATTGCATTTACAATTATAGTGTGGTTTTAATTGATTACGGAAAAAGGTATTGATGTAAGAAAAGGAATATGATAAAAGAAAAATTTGCCCGTAATTTAATTAACCCAATCATTGTGATTGTAACTGCGCTTAATATCATAATCAATGTTAACAATACCGGTGTACAACGGGCTGTTACAGAACTCATTTGTGTTTCTGATTCCGATTTCTGCACCTTTGTTTCTGCATCGGAATTTGATTCTGCAGACGCGTCTTTTCATAGTTTTTTCATTTTCTGCATTACGGTTTACGTTTTGGGTAGATTTGGGGAAATCGGTAAAACTTCAGTTTGAGAGATTGGTTCCGGGAGTTCTATTCCCAATGGAATTCGACCATCTAAGTATAAGTCACACCCTACAAGGGTGTGAGGTGACCCTTAATTTTGCCAAATTCTGTCGTTCACTAACCCGTTATGCTGCTTCTTTGTCGTTTCAGGACGTATCGGGTATTTTTGCTATTGTTCAACTTGCTTCGATTGACCTGAAATCTGGTGACGTGAAGGAGGAGATCCTTATCCTCATATTCAATCTCCTTAAATATTAAATTATTAAAATTATTAATTAATACATTATTATAATTATTAAAGATAATAATTCTAGTAGTTAACGATTATCGATTTAACTTAGATTTGTATTAATATATTGTAAATAATTACTATTATTAATTGTTTAAATCAATTGATGAAAAATTGTGTAAATCAAACATAAACAATTAATAATTTTACACAAAATTTCCTTAAATAGATTTCCATAAAATATCCATTATAAACAATATCTCTAGACAGCTGGCTACATTAGCAATAAGAAAATCAATTCCTTTAGCAGTGGGAAATTTCAAAATATTCATAAAATATGTTCCACTTTTTATAAAATTTATTTTCCTCTAGTTTTTTAGCGCAAGAAGCAAAAATCCGATCATATGATTGGTCCTCTATTTCTTCACCTTGTATACAAATATATCATGTTCATGTTATGTCATCTTTTGTGTCAACATGGATATGTATAAGATCAAACACCAGTCGTTACATACAACATAAGCCTTTTTAGATTCTAGAGTGAAGATTTTGCATAAGCTTATAACTCTTCCAAATGCAATACAAGAAAAAAAAAAGTAAATCAAGATTAAAAATAATTAAACGGATATTACAAAGAAAGATGCAAACATTTTGACAAAAGAAAAACCAAGTTTTTTTACAAGAACGACAACCTCTAAAGCTAATTAAAAGGAAACCATACGAATCCACGGGACAGAGCAATACTCTCCGAAAATCCCAGACAGCTTACTCCAAAGAAAAGTAACTGAACTAGAACAATACAAAAAATTAAGAGACAAGCTAGCCACAAGCTCTGAAACTAAGACCAAGAATGCAAAAACAGCGTACGTTATGTTTACTTAATCATTCCTAGACAAGACACTGCATCTACATAAAGGACATGTATTACGAATCGTGAGCCACTTTGTGATGCAATCCCGATGAAACACGTGTGAGCAAGGCAAGCCAATAGCTCTCGACCCAATCTCCGTGAGACAAATAGAACAATCTGTGATGGAAGAAGACTCTGCTTCAATCGTGACTTTTTCAAGATTTTGAAAAGATTCTTGTGTTGTGGACTGATCCAGCCCGGCCCGTTAGGCCCTCGCCCGCCCGGGCCAGTGCCAAAAAGCCCGCATATCAAACAGCCCGCACGGGCCAAAAAATCATATAACCCCACGGGTTAGGGCCAGCCCGCGGGCCAAAAATCAACTCTATTTTACCAACACTTTTAAGAGTAAAATGCAAAAGTATTCCTAATGGTTCTGTTGAATTTGGCGGAACCTGAAATGCAAAAGTATTCATATATTATCAAGCAGTGATCAAGACTGTTCATTAGTCATATATTATCAAACAGAAATTGAAAAGGCTTAGTCATCTACTTTTAGTACCATGTCTATATTTTCATAGTAAAATGTAAATTAAGGAGTTTGATTCCCCTACAAAAATACCCGACATCCAACATCCCCAAGTCCCAAAATCCGCTCACCATCAGTTACAACAATAACTTGAATACTCCTCTCAGGCCAGTTTTTTAAAACCTCAAGGACTTTCCCCCTGCAAAAGGCCAAAAGCTATATAACCCTCCAACAAATGTAGTCCAAAATTGCATAGAAATACAGGGAAAAAATGATAATTAAATTGCATACATATATAGTCCAAAATTAGCTAAACCATTCATGTCCAACTAGCAATTAAAGAGGTTAAACTTCAACTGCAGCTACAATATCAACTAAAATGATACACACACACACAACACAACACAAGGAATTAATTACCCCGATTATCAGCGAAATTGGAATGATAATGCAACCTAGTGGCCTCAACCATCTTGGTAACTTCTTGTGCACTCTCTAAAGCCTTCAAAAAATGATCATCAAGGAAAGTGAGAATCTGCATCAGAGTAACACTTGGAACAACCTTAATTGCTCTTCTAAACTCAGCAGGTGCTGTCTTTGAATGTTCAATATGCTTTGCCTCTGTTATCTCATCTAGCTCTTGCACATTTTCCAGAACTTTCTCTAGTGTTTTAGGCTCCTCCACCGTATGACCTCCATCACCGTCAACATTATCACCTTCACCTTCCTCATTCTCATTCCCACCCTCAATCTCATCTTCCTCACTCAAAGAAGGTCCTGGCATGTTCTCTACCATGAATTAAGTTGCAAGTGATCATGTTGTATCATTATCCTCACTCAAAAAATGGTTGAGATAATTAAATTGCATACATATATACAAAAGCTATATATCATGCTGTAACATTATCCTTACTCAAAAAATGGTTGAGAACTTAAGATAATTAAATTGCATACATATATACAAAAGCTATATATCATGTTGTATCATTATCCTTTACTCCACATAGATAGTGTTCTTCTATTTGGACAGCTTCAGTTTGTCTTAGAAAGCCACATTGTAAACAAATCCTTATACATTTACAGTACTAACAGAACCCACAAAAAATATCAGAATTTTTCAGTTAAAGTAAATTTAGAAACATTAACCCTGCGTTAGAAATATCAATGCATCTAGATTATCAAAACCCATATTCACAACCACTAAATTTATAAATTCCAACAACCTACAAATCACTGAACCTCAATTAAAACCTCAATTAAAAAGAATAAGCTAAACCTGAAATGTCATTTTCTAGTCCAAATTCTCTATCTCTTTCTCTTTCCATAGCAAGAAAACAAAGAATTTGAGGAAAACCCATCAAAGCATAGAACAGAAAGTTTGCTCATGTGCGACCACCAGCTCCAGTAACAAGCGTCAAGCACGGTGTTCTTGGGGGACTCTGACATGGCTACAACACTGGTTCTGATTCCCATCATCTTCAGACCCTTATGGTTCAACCGTGCTGCAAGTGACAACGAAGACAATGAAGAAGAATATGAAGGAGAAAATTGAAGAGAGGGAAGCCTTAATGACGATGAAGAAACTGCTTGAGGAAGTGTATCAATTGCGAAGAAGAAGAACGCGTGAAGAAGAAGAAATTGGAAGAAGAAAACCAGAGAGAGAAATGAGAAATTGGGGTTTTAGGGTTTAGAAAAAAAAAGAGTGGGCTGGTCCGCGGTTAACCCCACCCTAACCCAAAAGAAATGAGGGTTAATGGGGCTAGGGTCAAAAATAACCCTCCCATATGTGTGCTGAAAAAAAAGGGGGTTAAAACTTGGGGCTATAGGGCCCAGCCCGCGGGCTGGGGGCTGTTTTGACAGCTCTATTCCTCCACACACAATATTTTATGGGGCCCACACATTTTAAAACAAAAGAAAAAGAAAAAAATATGGCACGCAAAATGAATCTCTATAACATTACACAATCACTTTTCCTACAACATAATAAACATAAAACCCTTTTGCTATACTGTCAAAATAATATTAAAAAGATTTTCAAAATAATATTAAATTAATTAATATAGACCAACTAGTAGAATGTTAGAAATTTTATTTTATGGGGAATATTAATTAATTAGTTTTGTATTTTAATATTAATTGGGTTAATGGATATTCCAATATAAATATTGTAACTAAGCCCATTGCGATCACATTTGATTGGGCTTCTGGCATCTGATATTATTGGGCCTAGTTGGGCAGCAATAGGCTTTAGTGTGACCCTGGTTTTCCATTATGGGTGGACCCATGGGCACAGATGGGCATAGACTCTTCTCTGGGTTATGAGCTAGGTCCTCTCTCTAGCCTATTTATACTGGAGTTAAACTCCATAAGCCATCAAGCTCCCATCGTTGAGGCTGCCTTTATCGAAATAGGTTATAGATGTATGTGTAGAAGCAACCTTGTGTGCAGCCCCACCTCCTCAAGTAACCAGAATTTTCATGATGCTTAATCATTGCAACCTTCTCCTCACTTCTCCTTAAGTATGCCCACACTAGAGCTCCTTCACCTTACACAAGTGCAGCCAAACTCCTTCCTCATTTCCTCCCTCTCTAGCCGTGACTACAAGCCTTTTGGAGAAAGAAAAACCTTGGTCACTTACCTTCCCTCACCTCTCAAAACCGTAGCCTTTGTCATAAGCAAGAGTAAGCTTTCCTCCTCACTTTCACCTCACTGTTCAGTCTTGATTCCTCACGTTTTGGTAGCTGTCCAAGTTGCTCCTCCTCATCCTTGATTGCGCATAGATCTTCTCATAGGAAGTGGGGACTTGTTGTGTAGTAAAGCTAGAAGGTGGTGTGTGATTCTTGACCAAGGAGTGTGAGCTACAAGAGGTAGGCTTTGAACTTTGAACACTTTCATTGTGTAACCATGTGTGTGTGCTTGAATGTCTCCTTGATTATGTGTGGTTTTGGATTCAAGTATGAGTATGATAAAATTAAAATGGTGGAGCTGTCTCATGATGGTTTGTATGCATAAAAGTCTTATGGTCATGCTTAAGATACATGCCACTGTTTTTGTATGAATATGCCACTGTTTGGAGGGATATGTATGCCACTGTTCTGTATGCAAATGCCACTGTTTCCCTATGAATGTGCCACTGTTTTGATGATAAAATGATCACTGTTTCGGTTCCTCAAAATCACCATTCAAATGCCACTGTTTCTGCACATATATGCCACTGTTTCTGCACATTATATGCCACTGTTTCTGCACATTATATGCCACTGTTTCTGCACATATATGCCACTGTTTCTGCACATTATATGTCACTATTTTGCACCAAAAACCCTCACTGTTTTAGTCATCATATGCCACTGTTTTATGCATAAAATGCCACTGTTTTAATCCATAATATGCCACTGTTTTATGCATAAAATGCCACTGTTTTAATCCATAATATGCCACTGTTTTATGCATAAAATGCCACTGTTTTAGTCCATAATATGCCACTGTTTCAATGTCCAAAAACCAAGATTTATGCCACTGTTTTGAAGTCCAAAGTGCCACTGTTTCTGTTTTAAAATGGTCACTGTTTCTGCTGTAAGGTGCTACTGTTTTTCTGCTGTAAAACGTCACTGTTTCTGTTTTAAAACGTTCACTGTTTCTGCTGTATGTTTACTGTTTTCCTGCTGTAAAACGTCACTGTTTCTGTCCACTGTTTTTAAGGAAAATACCACTGTTTTCTGCCCACTGTTTTAAAGAACAACTCACTGTTTCTGCTCACTGTTTTAAGCACAAACGTCACTGTTTTCTGCTGTAAAAACGCTGCTGTATGCTCACTGTTTTGCTGCTGTAAACACTGCTGTAAGGTCACTGTTTTCCACTGTAAAACACCGCTGTATGCTCACTGTTTTGCTGCTGTAAGACACTGCTGTGTGCTCACTGTTTCTGCTGTAAATAGCCACTGTAAATGATTGGTTGTAATTGATTTAGGTGCGCTTAAGAAGTGAGATACTTCGCTGCTGTTTGGTAATATTTAAGGCACACAAAGGTAAGTGTCAGGCGATATTGCCTAATGTGACTATTGACTACTGGTATAAAATTGTGACATGATGCTCCATATGCCGTAAAAATATTATGTTCCATTATGATGAAAGGAAACTGCCAAAAATGTGCCGTGATGGCTTTATGATTATGAGGTAAAGACGTTATGTGGCAGCATAACGCATATGAAAGGTATATAAGCATGCACCTTACATCATACCGCATTTTGTACGTTTTGTGTGTGAAAGCATAGCATGGCATGCATGTACCAAGAGCATATAGGTCTTGCTTTTTAGAATAGTTATGTACAGGAACATGTGTTTGAGCAAGCATCATATAGGCATCCCCAAGGTACCGGGGTATGGGACACTTGGCATCAGTCCGCATAGGCCCACAGTTGGAATCCACATGGAGCTCAGGTGCCAAGGGATATTTGATTCCACTGTGAAGTGCGCGCACGACGATGCTAAAAGCGCAAAGGAAAGGCGTTATATACGCAATATATATGAATATGATGAAAAGGAATAAGGAAAAGGAACAAGGATATGTTAAAGTGACTGTTTATGATTTTGTGCCTAGTTAATACTGTTATATTACTGGTTTTGTTGCCACACTACTGAGATTATTCTCACCCCTTCGGGGCTGCTATTTTTCCAAAATGGCAGGAGGACGTAAAAGCATTTGAAGGAGTGATGTTTTGCTGTTGCTTGCTGATGCGTGGATTATCTCTGTTGCTGTTTGTTTAATTGGATGACTGTAATGATTAATGTTTTGGTACTCTTGGATGACTGTAGTCTTTATCATCTCTACGTTAGCTTGAACTCTTATGAACAGCGGCTATTTTGGAAAACGTTTGTGAAAAGAATTTAAGTGCTGAAATTTTTACAGTGCACCTTACGGGTGGTGTTTTTACGAGCAAACGAACTCGGAATTACTATTATTTTATATGCACGCGAAGCCCCAAACGTGCTCTTTCTAAATCACTTGAAATATTTTTATCGTCCACACAGAAGTTACAAGAACTGTTGATATGCCTTACGGATTTGTATACTGCTTTGTTAGCTCATGTGACGTTAACGACTCTAATTCCGCTTAGCAAACGACTCTCTTGGATGCATACAAGGGAGGGCGTTACACTAATTGGTATCAGAGCAGTTTGGTCCATGGATTTGCTTGTGTTTGATTGAATTGATTGTTGTTTGTGTTTATCTGCTGATTGACTGTCTAAATGTGCTATAGTTTAAGTATGTATTAGCTAGTATAGTTAGATTGTTAGAACCTTCTGTGATAAGACACGGACGCATAGTTAACTTGTCCGAATTGAACCCGAGTACCTACTTGGGACTGCTGCCATGAATAACTTGCGGTGAGCCTGATCAACTCATTTCCTGATATTGTGAGTGCAGAATCATGGCAGGTAGTCGCGGTTCAACTCGGGGAAGGTCTGGCGATGCGGAAGAGGATCTTATCACTACCATTGGGGGACTGGCAACGTTTATCCAGAATATGAGCCAAGAATGGCGCGACCATAGGCAACAGAATCAGAACCAACCCCCACTGCATGAAAATGCAGAAGAAATTGCCCGTCGGAGGTTGAAAGACTTCCGCAACTTCCAACCACCTACCTTTGAGGGTGAAGACAACCCCGAGGCTGCAGCAAAGTGGTTGCAGATGATTGAGCATATTTTCGAACGCATGGCATGCCCAGAAGCGCAGAAGACTGATTACGCGTCGTACCAGCTGATGGGAGAAGCTTTAACATGGTGGACTGGTGCGAGGGCTCTGCTGAGAGCTCAGGACGTGGAACTAACATGGGCCGTATTCAGACAAGTATTTTTGGACAAGTATTTTCCTAAGGCAATGAGAAGAATGAAGCACACTGAACTGCTGTCACTCAGGCAGGATAACATGACGGTTAATGAGTATAATGCAAAATTTGGGCAGCTGATCGAGTACGCCAACTTTGATCGGAACATTTACGATGAAGAATGGCAGGTGGAGAAGTTCGAAAGCGGATTACATCCGGAAATCCGTAAGCTCATTTTGACCACGGCTAACCGTACACTTCCGGAACTCATCAACCAGAGTCGTCAGGCAGAAGGAATCATTAATGAGGCCAAGAATTTGAACAAGCCACCAACCCAGTTCCACGGAGGAAACCGAGCAGGCAGATTCTTCAGGACGGCACCTGGTAGGGGTCGAGGCAGAGGTGCGCAGTTGCAGGCACGGCCTGGAAATTTTAAGAGAAGCTTTACGGTGGGTCAATTGTCGACTGGACGTCAGGGTGCGACTGCTTGTGCTACGTGTGGAAAGAATCACTTTGGAGTTTGTCGCAAGAACAACAATGCATGCTTCAGATGTGGTCAGCAAGGACATTTTGCTTACAAATGCCCCCAGAACGCTGATCAACAGCCTACGCAAGCACGGGTGTTCACATTGGATGCAAATGAAGCACAGAAGTTTCCCAACCTGATCAAAGGTAATGTCACTTTAAATGGTCACCCAATTTCTGTTATCTTTGATTCTGGAGCGTCTGGCTCTTTTATGGCAAAGCATACTGCCTTGAGAATAGGCATCACCCCAACCCCGTTACCTTATGAGTTACACATCAGCACACCTACTGGAGGATCGTGCACGGCCTCAGAGATCTGCAGAGGTGTTACCTTGCAGTATGAAGGGAACACGTATACAGTTAACTTGGTGGTCCTGCCGGTATTCAATTTCGATGTGATTATCGGTATGGACTGGTTGACGGAAAACGGGATAACTTTGGATTGTCGAGCAGGGAAAGTCGTTGTTCCTGCGAAAGATGGTATTTTTCAACCTTTCTCTCTCATTTCTTTATTGCAAGTTAGAAAAGAGCTCCGCAAGGGAGCAGCAGGGTATCTTTTGTCGATTGAGGCTGAGGTCTCGGTTGACACTCAAATTCAGAATGTACCTGTAGTTAGAGAATTCGAGGAGGTATTCCCGGATGAAATACCTCGATTGCCTCCTCATAGGGAAATAGAATTTTCTATCGAACTTGTTCCTGGAGTTGGACCCATCTCCATTGCCCCGTATCGTATGGCGCCGTTGGAACTTCGCGAGTTGAAGAAGCAGATAGAAGAACTTTTGGCAAAGGAATTTATCAGACCGAGTACCTCTCCATGGGGTGCTCCAGCCATCTTGATTAAGAAGAAGGATGGAAGTTTACGTCTGTGTGTAGATTACCGCCAGCTGAACAAAGTAACGGTGAAGAATAAGTATCCGCTACCAAGGATCGACGATTTGATGGACCAGCTGAGAGGAGCCAGAGTCTTTTCCAAGATAGATTTACGATCGGGATACCATCAGATCCGGGTCAAACCGGAGGATATTCCGAAAACCGCTTTAGGACTCGTTATGGGCACTACGAATATCAGGTGATTCCATTCGGACTTACGAATGCTCCAGCGGTATTCATGGACTACATGAACCGCATCTTCCGCCCCTTTCTTGATCAGTTTGTTATTGTGTTTATCGACGATATCCTGATTTACTCAGCTAATGAAGAGCTGCACGCGGAACATCTGAGGATTGTCTTGCAAATCTTGAAGGAGAAGCAGTTGTATGCGAAATGGTCGAAGTGCGAATTTTGGCTCAAAGAGGTCCAGTTTCTGGGCCATGTCATTTCATCAGAAGGTATCGCGGTGGACCCCAGCAAAGTCGAAGCTGTCATGAATTGGGAACGACCCAAGACTGTCACCGAAGTAAGAAGTTTCTTAGGTCTTGCTGGATACTATCGAAGGTTGATGACTCATATTTTATTGCACTTATTTGTTGCTCTTGATTAGTATTTTTAGGATTTATTTGAATAAAATAATGATGTTTTGAGTTAATTTACATTTTTTAGTGTTTGATTGGGTTTAATTTATTTTCGTCAGAATTTTTCAGCTTTACGCTACTTCTGTATTTTGGCCATATCTCGGTCCACAGTTGTCAGATTGACTCCGTTCTTGTTGGGTTTTTCAGATAACACAGAGGGCTACAATTCTTATGAAGAGCTCGAAGCCCAATTCGGACTGGAAGCTGGTCGATTTCTAACGCCAAGAAGACCATGTTTTGCTGAAGTTTTAGACTTGTAATAAAGTTTTATTTTATTATTTTTATTTTGTATTTTAGACGAATGGGCCGGGCCGATCTGAATTAAGCCCAGCCCACATTGATTTGACCTAGGTGCATATGAAGCACAAGGGAAGGAAACATTGGATCATTATGTAATTTTCGATTTGGAGGATCAAGACACTTTTCTCTGAAGCGTTCTTCGCGTTCTTCATCTTCTTCTTCTTCTTTTTCTTTTATGCAATTTAATTTGTAATCATGTTTATCCTAGCCATGCTAGGCTAAACCCCTTTTAATCAACCTAAGGGGAAGGGATTCCATGGATCTGTTTAGAGGATCTGCGATCAATCTCTAACCAGATTTATTTCTTTACCCTAACTCAGATCAATATCGTGCGATTGTGGATATTCGATCTGAGGTTCGCGATTGCGATTATGGGTGAAGAATGATCATCAGATTTGATGATCCGATTAACCTCAATTGGAAATAAGGATTCTGATTCAATTGGGATTAATCGTGAATTTGGTAATTTTTCTAATTCTTTAACCAGATTTGTTTCTTTTCCTAACTCAGATCGATATCGTGCGATTGTGGATATTCGATCTGAGGTTCGCGATTGTGATCATGGAAAAGGGATAATCATCAGATTTGATGATCCGATTGTTCTCAATTGAAAATAAGGATTCTGATTCAATTGAGATCAACCGTGAATTTGGTAATTTTTATCCAATGAAGGACATCCATGAAACCCTAACCTTAGGTTGGTTAATTTTGAATTACGAATTTTAATCCCAATTTTATATTCTGTCTTTTAAATTATTCAAACTGAAATCAAAACCCCCCCTTTTATTTTCTATTTTCAGCAACGATTTTCACCCAAACAATTTCCTTGAGAGACGACTTAGGGTTTCCACTTTACTGCAAAATTTCTGAACCCTAAATAAAAATAATTTTTAATTTGCACGAGTTCGACAGCTCGTTTCAAATTTGGCGCCGTTGCCGGGGAAATTGCATCGGTCTAAATCGTTTCTGTTTCTAAAAAAAAAAATAATAATTTTTTTTGAATTGTCTTTTAATTTTCGTTTCAGTTTTAGTTTTCATTTGAATTATCTTTTCTGTTTCAGTTTTCTTTTTAATTTTCGTTTCTGTTACGGAGTTTAAAAGAAAAATTTTAAAAAAAAATTAATGTTCTTTAATTCTCCTTAATTTTTTTTTAATTCTCTTTTATTTTAATTTTCGTTTTCTGTTTCTGTTTAAAAACAAAAAAAAAAAAACAAAAAATATTTGTTTTTGAATTATCCATTTTTGTGTGTTTCTATTTTTCTGAGCATACCTTAGTGCAAGCATCCACAGTCCAATCCTCAGCAGCTTCTACAGTAGCATCAAGCATGAATAATCAAAGAATTGAAAATAAGCTTGAAGAGTTAAACTCGTTGGTGAGACAATTGGCAGTAACACAGATAGTGCAGCCTCCCACTCCACAGATGAGCAACTTGTGTGGTATCTACTATGATCCTCTTCATCCCACGGATATCTGCCCTTCCTTTCATAATAGCATCCCTCTAGTTGACCAGACAGTAGCTGCAGTAGGAGTTTTTCCAGGAAAATTGCAGTATCAGCAGCAGCAATACAATCCCTTCTATAATACTTACGATCCTCGCTGTAATCCCCACTTGAATTGGAATCAGAACCTGAACCAGCAGAGCCTTCCTCCTTATCAACAGAGGCAAAATTTCCAGCAGGCTGTACCTCCACAACATTTGCAACAGGAGCCACTAGCCCAACAGCAAATCAATTGCGTTCCTTCACTAGAAGATTTGGTGAAACAGATGGCGACGAGTAACTTGCAATTTCAGCAGCAGACTGAATCTACAATTCAGAACCTGCAAACACAGATTGGGCAGTTGGCAACATCAATGAGTCAGGTTCAACCTCAAGGTTCCAGCAATTTTCTTCCTCCGCAAACAGTTCAAAAACCAAAAGTGAATGCAAATGCCAGTGCTATATCTCTAAGGTCAGGCAAGCAACTGCATGAACCCCAGCAAGCTAC
>JAVKPL010000855.1:0-15886 GCA_032173675.1 Gastrolobium villosum
GGATTTGCTTGTGATTGATTGAATGGATTGTTGATTGTGTTTATCTGCTGATTGACTGTCTAAATGTGCTATAGTTTAAGTATATGTTGACTAGGGTAGTTAGATTGTTTAGACTGTTCTGTGATAAGACACGGATGCGTAGCTAACTTGTCCGAATTGAACTCGAGTACCTACTTGGGACTGCTACCATAAATAACTTGCGGTGAGCCTGATCAACTCATTTCATGGTATTGTGAGTGCAGAATCATGGCAGGTGGTCGCGGTTCAACTCGGGGAAGGTCTGGCGATGCGGAAGAGGATCTTATCACTACTATTGGGGGACTGGCAACATTCATTCAGAATATGAGCCAAGAATGGCGCGACCATAGGCAACAGAACCAGAACCCACCCCCACTGCATGACAATGCAGAAGAAATTGCCCGTCGGAGGTTGAAAGACTTCCGCAACTTCCAACCACCTACCTTTGAGGGTGAAGACAACCCTGAGGCTGCAGCGAAGTGGCTGCAGATGATCGAGCACATCTTCGAACGCATGGCATGCCCGGAAGCGCAGAAGACCGATTACGCGTCGTACCAGCTAATGGGAGAAGCTTTGACATGGTGGACTGGTGCGAGGGCTCTGCTGAGAGCTCAGGACGTTGAGCTGACATGGGCCGTATTCAGACAAGTATTTTTGGATAAGTATTTCCCTAAAGCAATGAGAAGAATGAAGCACACTGAACTGCTGTCACTCAGGCAGGATAACATGTCAGTCAATGAGAACATTGCAAAATTTGGGCAGCTGATCGAGTACGCCAACTTTGACCGGAACATTTATGATGAGGAATGGCAGGTGGAGAAGTTCGAAAGCGGATTACATCCGGAAATCCGCAAGCTCATTTTGACGACGGCTAATCGTACACTTCCGGAGCTCATCAACCAGAGTCGTCAGGCCGAAGGAATCATCAATGAAGCCAAGAATTTGAATAAGCCACCAGCACAATTCCACGGAGGAAACCGAGCAGACAGATTCTTCAGGACGGCACCTGGTAGGGGTCGAGGCAGAGGTCCACAGTTGCAGGCGGCCTGGAAATTTTAAGAGAAGTAATACTGTTGGTCAATCGTCAACTGGAAGACAGGGTGCGACTGTTTGTGCTACTTGTGGAAGGAATCACTTTGGAGTTTGTCGCAAGAACAACAATGCATGTTTCAGATGTGGCCAGCCAGGACATTTTGCTTACGAATGCCCCCGGAACGCTAATCAACAGTCTACGCAAGCTCGGGTGTTCGCACTGGATGCAAAAGATGGTAATTTTCAACCTTTCTCTCTCATTTCTTTATTACAAGTTAGAAAAGAGCTCCGCAACGGAGCAGCAGGGTATCTTTTGTCGATCGAGGCTGAGACCTCGGTTGACACTCAAATTCAGAATGTACCTGTAGTTAGAGAATTCGAGGAGGTATTCCCGGATGAAATACCTCGATTGCCTCCTCATAGGGAAATAGAATTTTCTATCGAACTTGTTCCTGGAGTTGGACCAATCTCCATTGCTCCGTATCGCATGGCGCCTTTGGAACTTCGCGAGTTGAAGAAGCAGATAGAAGAGCTTTTGGCAAAGGAATTCATCAGACCGTGTACCTCTCCCTGGGGTGCTCCAGCCATCTTGATTAAGAAGAAGGATGGAAGCCTACGTCTGTGTGTAGATTACCGACAGCTGAACAAAGTTACGGTGAAGAATAAGTATTCGCTACCGAGGATCGACGATTTGATGGACCAGCTGAGAGGAGCCAGAGTCTTTTCCAAGATAGATTTACGATCGGGATACCATCAGATCCGGGTCAAACCGGAGGATATTCCGAAAACAGCTTTTAGGACTCGTTATGGGCACTACGAATATCAAGTGATCCCATTCGGACTCACAAATGCTCCAGCGGTATTCATGGACTACATGAACCGCATCTTTCGCCCGTTCCTTGATCAGTTTGTTATTGTGTTTATCGATGACATTCTGATTTACTCTACTAATGAAGAGCTGCATGCGAAACATCTGAGGATTGTCTTGCAAATCTTGAAGGAGAAGCAATTGTACGCAAAGTGGTCGAAGTGCGAGTTTTGGCTTAAAGAGGTCCAGTTTCTGGGCCATGTCAATTCAGCATAAGGTATTGCGGTGGACCCCAGCAAGGTTGAAGCTGTCATGAACTGGGAACGACCCAAGACTGTCACAGAAGTAAGAAGTTTCTTAGGTCTTGCTGGATATTATCGAAGGTTCATCCAGAATTTCTCTCAGATAGTGCAACCCTTACCCGTCTCACTCGGAAGGACAAGCCGTTTGACTGGACTAAAGCTTGTGAAGAATGTTTCTTGGAACTAAAGAGCAGGTTAACGAGTGCTCCCGTACTCACGATTCCGGATCCTACCCGGAAGTTCGAAGTATACTGTGATGCGTCACTGAAAGGACTTGGATGCGTGTTGATGCAGGATCGTATGGCAGTAGCGTATGCGTCTCGACAACTTAAGCCTCACGAAGAAAATTATCCTACGCACGATTTGGAGTTAGCAGCTATAGTGTTCGCACTAAAAATCTGGAGGCACCACTTGTATGGTTCGCAGTTCGACGTGTTCAGCGATCATAAGAGTCTGAAGTACTTGTTCGACCAGAAGGAGCTGAATATGCGGCAACGACGGTGGATGGAATTTCTGAAGGACTATGATTTTGAACTTAAATACCACCCAGGAAAGGCAAACGTGGTAGCTGACGCCCTGAGTAGGAAGACATTGCACACTGCAACTCTGATGATGGAAGAGCTGAAATTGTTTGAGGCCTTTCGAGACTTGAATTTATCGGTAGATGAGAGAGGGCATAACATAAGATTGGGAAGTATAAAGGTGGAGAATGAATTGATCAGTAGAATTAAGAAGGCTCAGAAAGAGGAAGAGTTAGTCCGCGAATTGGTTGGCAACCAAGAGGTAGTAAAGGACGAGAATGATATCTGGAGATTTCAAGGTCGGTTAGTTGTGCCGAATGAAGAGTTGAAGCAAGAAGTTTTGCAGGAGGCCCATAAGGGTAAGTATGCAGTTCATCCTGGATCCACGAAGATGTACCATGATTTGAAGACCTCGTTTTGGTGGCCGGGTATGAAGCGTGATATTGCTGAGTATGTATCTCGATGCTTAACTTGTCAGAAGGTGAAGTACGAACACCAGAAACCGTCGGGACTCCTTCAACCTTTGGAGATTCCCGAATGGAAGTGGGACAGTATCGCGATGGATTTTGTAGTTGGACTTCCTCGGACGCGAGAAGGTTATGATGCTATCTGGGTGATTATTGATCGATTAACGAAGTCAGCTCATTTCTTGCGTGTTAGAACCACATATAATACAGAGAGGCTTGCCAGAATTTACCTGCAGGAGATTGTGAAGCTGCACGGAGTTCCTACGAGTATTGTCAGTGATCGTGATCCCAAATTTACATCTAAGTTCTGGGAATCCTTTCAAAGAGCATTAGGGACTCACTTGAGATTGAGTACTGCTTACCATCCGCAGACCGATGGACAGACGGAACGCACCATTCAAGCTTTAGAGGATATGTTGCGAGCATGCGTTTTGGAGTTAGGAGGCAGCTGGGATAATTATCTCTCTTTGATTGAATTTGCTTACAACAACAGTTACCACTCCAGTATTCAGATGGCACCGTACGAAGCTTTGTATGGGAGAAAATGCAGATCGCCTTTATGTTGGACTGAAGTAGGTGAGCGCAGTATGTTAGGACCTGATCTAATTCAAGAAACATCCGAACAAGTAAAGAAGATTCGAGAAAATATGCAGCGGGCTCAGGCTAGACAGAAGAGTTATTACGACAAGCGTCATAAGCCCCTATCTTTCGAAGTCGGAGATCATGTATTTTTGAGAATCACACCTACATCGGGACTCGGAAGGAGAATGGGAGTTAAGAAGTTAAGTCCACGGTACTTAGGACCGTACATGATTATGGACCGGATTGGAGAGTCTGCGTATCGGTTGGCTTTACCGCCCAATCTGTCAGGAATTCACAATGTATTTCATGTGTCGCAGCTACGGAGGTATCTCTCTGATCCATCTCACGTGTTACAGCCGGAAGAAGTGGAACTAAAGGAAAACCTGACGTACCAAGTGCAACCGTTCCAAATCCTTGAAAGATCCGTCAAGCGACTCCGTTCCAAAGAGATTCCTTTGGTGAAAGTATTATGGAACAACCGATCGGCAGCTGAAGCCACTTGGGAGCGCGAGGACGACATTCAGAAACGCTATCCAGAACTGTTTAACTCTTAAGTAAGTTTATTTTGCGGACAAAATTCCTATTTGGTGGGGAGAGTGTAACATCCCACATAATTAGTAAAATGCATAAGTACTATATGTTATAGATGCATGTGTAGAATTCGGATTTATGGTTTAGGTTTGATGGCTTGCGAATTGTTGATCTTTATCTTTGAATGAGACTAAGGTAAGTATTTAAATTAAATCATAGGAGAATACATATGTAGGCATGTGAATTTTTATTAAAATCATAAGAGTAATTTGATTGTGTGTTATAAGGCTTTGGTGTTTATTGGACTTGGGGAAGTGGGCTAGTGTGTGGACTTGTCACCTTTAGGCTTGTTTTGTTGGACTTTTACATGTGATGGCCGATGGCCCAAAGGGTCCTTGGACCTATCCTATTCAGCCCAAAGTTAAACCCACACATACCCCCCTAAGCCTTGTCCAACAAGGCTGTCTTGGGTAGCAAGAAACACCCACATGACTAGATGCAGCCTCACTCCTCATTTCATGCGCAAAAGAGACTAGAAAGGACTTAGAAAATCTGCCAATTTTCCCCTTGCATGACCGCCACATCACCTTGCATGTGCAACCTTTGATTTCAACTTCATTGCATGGAAGACACATGTACTCCTTAGCATTATTTTGGGCTGCATTCTTCTTCATTTTAGGCGCACATGGAGGGGCATAGATCAGATTTTTCTATGACACAAATCTGTCTTGCTTGTTGACTTGGAGAACCACCTTACACCTTCCATCATGAGGCTGAAATGTGCAGATTTCTGCATGCTTTTGGCAGTCCATCATGAGCCAAATCTGTCCCTTGCCTCCACATGCAACCAAAGAAGGATTTTGGGCTGCATCTCCCTCACCATATGCGCACAAGGGCAGCTTCCATTCAGATTTTAGGCTGCCACAAAGCTGTCTTGCTTGTTGACTTAGTGAACCCTCTTACATGTGCTCATGATGACAACTTTCCCTCACCTCTTTGCATGTGCATAGTGTATATTAGAAGCAACCCTTGCTTGTTCAAACCAAGTGTGCAGTCCCACTCTTGCAAGAAACCAGAATTTTCATGATGCATCATCATTGCAACCTCCTCCCACTTTCTCTTTAAGTTTGCGCACAAGAGGGACTCTTCCCCACTTTGCACAAGTGCAGCCAAGTTCCTCCCTCATTCCCTCACTCCTAGCCGAACATACAAGCACCCTTGGAGCAAGAAGACTTAGCTAACTCATCTTCCATCACCTCTCAAAACCGTGGCCTATACCCCAAGCAAGTGTAAGTTTTTTTCTCCTCCCTTTCCCTCACTGTTCAGCCTTGGTACTCACTCTTGGAAGCTGTCCAAAGGTGTCCTCCTCACCATTTTTGCGCATAGAACATCTCCTAGGAAGTGTGGACTTGTTGTTGGTAGAACTAGAAAGGTGTGGTGTGTGAGCAAGAAGTGTGTGCTACAAGAGGTAAGCCTAGAACTTAGACCTTTTACATTGTGTGAAACAATGTGTGTGCTTGAATGTCTCCTTGATTCTGTCTTGTATTGGGTTCATGATTGAACATGGTGAAAGTATAAGGATGGAGCTATTTTATGATGATTTGTATGCATAAGTTATGGAATAAAAGTCTCATGGTTATGCTCAAGTTAATGCCACTGTTTTAGTATGAATATGCCACTACTTTGAGGATATATATGCCACTGTTTCTCTATGTATGTGCCACTGTTTGAGGATGAATAGGCCTCTATTTCGGTTGGACAAGCTCACCATTTTGATGCCACTGTTTTGTATAAAATGCTCACTGTTTTAGTGCATCACATGCCACTGTTTCTGCATAAAATGCTCACTGTTTTAATGCCACACATGTCACTGTTTTGCACCAAAAATACTCACTGTTTTAGTACTTAATGAGCCACTCTTTCTGCATAAAATGCTCACTGTTTTAATGTCCAAAAATCATGATTTATGCCACTGTTTTAATCACCATTTATGCCACTGTCTTAATGTTCAAAAATCCCTCTTTAGGCCACTGTTTGATGTGCAAATACCTCTACCTATGTCACTGTTTCATGTTCAAATGAAACCATTCATGCCACTGTTTTGATGCATAAATACCACTACTTATGTCACTGTTTTGATGTTCAAATGCCACTGTTTCTGCCACTGTCTAATGCCACTGTTCTGCCACTGTTTTGAGGTCCAAAGTGCCACTGTTTCTGTTTTAAAACGTTCATTGTTCTGCTGTAAGGTGCTACTGTTTTTCTGCTGTAAAACGTCACTGTTTCTGTCCACTGTTTTTAAGTAAAACGTCACTGTTTCTGCCCACTGTTTTTAAGGAAAACGTCACTGTTTCTGCCCACTGCTTTTAAGGAACAACTCACTGATTTCTGCTCACTGTTTTAAGAACAAACGTCACTGTTTTCTGCTGTAAAACGCTGCTGTATGCTCACTGTTTTCTGCTGTAAAACACTGCTGTATGCTCACTGTTTTTCCACTGTAAAATGCTGCTGTATGCTCACTGTTTCTGCTGTAAATCGCCGCTGTAAATGATTGGTTGTAATTGATTTAGGTGCGCTTAAGAAGTGAGATACTCCGCTGCTGTTTGGTATTGTTTAAGGCACATAAGGTAAGTGTCAGGCGATATTACCTAATGTGACTATTGACTACTGGTATAAAATTGTGACATGATGCTCCATATTCCGTAAAAGTATTATGTTCCTTATGATGAAAGGAAACTGCCAAAAATGTGCCGTGATGGCTATATGATTATGAGGTAAAGACGTTATGTGGCAGCATAACGCATATGAAAAGTATATGTGCCGTGATGGCTATATGAAAGGTATATAAGCATGCACCTTACATCATACCGCATTTTTGTACGTTTTGTGTGTGAAAGCATAGCATGGCATGCATGTACCAAGAGCATATAGGTCTTGCTTTTTAGAATAGTTATGTACAGGACCATGTGTTTGAGCAAGCATCATATAGGCATCCCCAAGGTACCGGGGTATGGGACACTTGGCATCAGTCCGCATAGGCCCACAGTTGGAATCCACATGGAGCTCAGGTGCCAAGGTATAATTGATTCCACTGTGAAGTGCGCACACGACGGTGCTAAAAGCGCAAAGGAAAGGCGTTATATACGCAATATATGAATATGATGAAAAGGAAAAGCGTTATATGCGCAAAATATATGAATATGATGAAAAGGAAAAAAAAAAGGAACAAGGATATGTTGAAGTGTCTGTTTATGATTTTGTGCCTAGTTAATACTGTTATATTATTGGTTTTGTTGCCACACTACTGGGATTATTCTCACCCCTTCGGGGCTGCTATTTTCCTAAATGGCAGGAGGACGTAAAAGCATTTGAAGGCATGATGTTTGCTGTTGCTTGCTGATGAATGGACTTGTACTGTTGCTGTTTGATTGATTGGATGACTGTAATGATTAATATTTTGGTACTCTTGGATGACTGTAGACTCCATCATCTCTATTTTATCTTGAACTTTTATGAACAGCGGCTATTTTGGAAAACCTTTGTGAAAGGAATTTTTGAAAGACTTATGTGCTGAAATTTTTACAGTGCACCTTACGGGTGGTGTTTTTATGAGCAAACGAACTCCGATTTACTATTATTTTATATGCACGCGAAGCCCTCAACGTGCTCCTTCTAAATCACTTGAAATATTTTTTATCGTCCAAACAGAATGCTTCCAGTGTGGCAATATTCCAGAGAGGAGGGCCAGATATTGCCAGCCGGGGCGAGAGTTGCCGCAGTCGGAAAGAGCTCCGAAGGCAGAGGTACTGTTACCATTGGAGGTTGCTGTTGATGTATTGTTTGTTATGGGGGCTATATTATGTTGGGAGGTTTGGTGAATGGGACACAGGAGGTTCAAGAACTATCGAAACGTCTTACGGATTTTTATATTGCTATGAAAATCTTTGTTAGCTCATGTGACGTTAACGACTCTAATTCCGCTTAGCAAACGACTCTCTTGGATGCATACAAGGGAGGGCGTTACAGATCTCCGGTCCGGTTACCATCAGATACGGGTAAAGCCGGAGGATGTCCCAAAGACAGCGTTTCGCTCGAGGTACGGGCATTATGAGTATTTGGTGATCCCGTTTGGACTCACCAATGCACCCGCAGTGTTCATGGACTACATGAACAGGATCTTCCAGCCGTACCTGGATCAGTTTGTGATCGTCTTCATTGACGACATCTTGATTTACTCCAAGACCGAGGAGGAGCATGCTGAGCACTTGAAGATTGTTTTGCAAGTGTTGAAAGAGAAAAAGCTTTATGCTAAGCCGTCAAAATGTGAGTTTTGGCTCAAGGCGGTAAAATTTCTGGGTCATATGATTTCTGGTGATGGAGTTGCAGTTGATCCTAACAAGATTGAGGTCGTGATGGATTGGGAGAGGCCCAAGACGGTTACAGAAGTGAGAAGCTTCTTGGGTTTGGCTGGGTACTACAGGAGGTTCATAGAGGGATTCTCCAAGATGGTGCTACCAATGACTCGCCTTACCCGAAAGGAGACTCCATTCGTGTGGACACATGAGTGTGAGGAGTGCTTCCAGGAGTTGAAGGAGAGACTGACTACTGCTCCTGTGTTAGTCCTTCCTAATCCTGCGGAGCAGTTTGAGTTATATTGCGATGCCTCAGGAAAGGGGCTAGGCTGTGTGTTGATGCAGAAAGGGAAAGCTGTTGCTTATGCTTCAAGACAGTTGAAACCTCATGAGGAGAACTACCCGACTCATGACTTGGAGTTGGCAGCCATTGTTTTTGCTTTCAAGATTTGGAGGCATTACCTGTTTGGCATGAAGTTTGCTGTATTCAGTGACCACAAGAGTCTGAAATATCTGTTTGACCAGAAGGAGTTGAACATGAGACAGCGGAGATGGATGGAGTTCTTGAAGGACTACGATTTTGAGCTGAGGTACCATCCTGGCAAGGCCAATATGGTAGCCGATGCTTTGAGTCGGAAATCCGTGAGCTTATCCAGCTTGATGATGAGCGACTACGAGGTGATCGAAAAGTTCAGAGACTTGAGAGTGAACTCCTTGTTTAGGGGCGCACTACTTGAGATGGAAACAGCAGAAGTGATTAATGAGCTGATGGAAAAGATTAAAGAGGCGCAAGTGCAAAGAGAGTGCCTAGATTATGTGAAGAACCAGGACGGTGTGTCTTGGAACAAGGATGATTTATTGTTGTTCCAGAAGAGGATTGTTATTCCTCGAGGGCCATTGACAGAAGAGGTTATGACAGAGGCTCATAAGGGCCAGTTTACTATCCACCCTGGTGCTACAAAAATGTACCAGGACTTAAAAAGAAATTTTTGGTGGCCGGGCATGAAGAAAGACATAGCGGTCTACGTGTCCAAGTGTTTGATATGTCAGAAAGTGAAGATCGAGCACCAGAAACCGTCTGGTAAACTTCAACCTCTTGAGATTCCACAGTGGAAGTGGGAGAGTATTTCCATGGACTTCGTGGTGGGACTGCCCAAAACTCAGACTGGTTGTGACTCTATCTGGGCCATTGTGGACAGATTGACCAAGTCTGCCCATTTTCTTCCTGTGAAGGTGAGCTTCACTACAGAGCAGTTGGCCAAGCTATATGTCCGCGAGATTGTGAGGCTTCACGGGGTGCCCGAGAGTATCATCAGTGATAGGGACCCGAAGTTCACATCTCGGTTCTGGGAGGCGCTGTAGGAGGCTTTTGGTACACAGCTGAGATTGAGTACCGCCTATCACCCTCAGACTGACGGACAGACTGAGCGGACCATCCAAACATTGGAGGACATGTTGAGAGCTTGCACGTTGGAGCAGGGTTCTGCATGGGATAGGTACCTTCCGTTGGTAGAATTCTCGTACAACAACAGTTTTCATGCTAGTCTGGGCATGGCACCCTACGAAGCGCTGTATGGTAGGAGGTGTCGGACTCCTACTTGCTGGTCCGAGGTTGGAGACAAAGAGCTATTTGGCCTGGACTTTGTCCAAGATACTACCCAGCAGATCCAGATGATCAGAGAAAAGTTGAAGCAGGCGCAGAATCGCCAGAAAAACTACTATGATGTCAAGCATCGTCCACTGGAGTTCAGTGAGGGTGAGCACGTGTTTGTGAGACTTTCACCTGTCACCGGTGTTGGACGGGCACTCGGAGTGAGGAAGTTGAGCCCGCGATTCATTGGGCCCTACCAGATCCTTGGTAGAGTAGGACCTGTTGCCTATCGACTTGCCTTACCTCCGAACCTCGCCAACCTCCATGACGTGTTTCACGTGTCTCAGCTTCGAAGGTACATAGCAGATCCTTCGCACGTGGTGCAGCCGGATGATGTGGAGGTTCGGGAGAACCTAAAGACTCCCGTCGGACAACTCAAGATTCTCGGTCGAGGCGAGAAACAGCTTAGAAGCAAGACTATTCCGATGGTCAAGGTGCAGTGGACTGGGCGTAGTCCCGAGGAGTGCACGTGGGAGCGAGAGGATGAGTTTCTCCGGCAGTATCCTGACTCCCGAGACAGGCATGTTTCTGATTTTGAGGACAAAATCCTTAAAAAGGTGGGGTGAATGTAAGAACCCGCACCGCTAATTAAGGTAATTAGTGAATTAATTATGATAATTAGGAAATGATTCCATAATTGACCTTAATAATTATTATTGGGCTTAAATAATTATACTGAGTGAGTAAAAATGCTGAAAGTCGCTTTTCGGAAGAAAAGCGCAGATACCGGTTCTGCTACCCGGTATAAATGCGTACCGGAAAAGTATCCGGAAAATTATAACGAATGCATGATAATTACTAGAATATTATGTAGGACTTGTAAAACAAGTTTCAAGTCAAAATAATGTAATCGGATGCCAGAACTGATACTGGCTATGGAAAAGCGCGTACCGGAAAGGTGCTCCGAAAAATAAAATAAAAATATGACAAATCTTAGAAAAATGTCTAGGTCTAGATCCCAAAGTTTGGGATCAAGATCTTTTGCGTTGCTATTAAGGCTAATACTGCGCGTTATGGCTTAAATGCCTATATATACTATCTTTTGAGGGCACAAAACCCTAGGCAGCCTCTATCCTACGTGAACCTTGGTTGGCTGAATTGGAGCTACTGTTCCATTGCCTTCTCCTTCATCTTTTCTTGAGCTTGTGATCACCTTCTTCACCATTCCTTCTCCTAAACAACTAGAGTGTGTCTTGTGAGAATGAAGTGCAACCTTTTTCTGAGTTGAGGTGCTGGTTGAGGGGTGTTTAGTGGGCTGGGTTATTGTCTCCCTTGTTGTGAGCTATTGTTCATGCCATTGGAGGCTTCAAGGAGCTTCCTTTGTGTTGAAAGGGCCAAGCTTTGCACCATTTTCGTACACCATTTTATGGCCTGAGTTGAGGAGCTGTTGGGGAGCTCCAAGAGCACACTTTACTCTGTTTTGAGCTTTGGTAAGCCTTGTCACCTTTGATCTTAAGTTTTGATGCTTAAAGTTGATGTCTTGGCCATGTTTAATGAGTAAACAAGAAGGTATAATGAGTATGAACCTAAAACAGATTAAAGATGCATGCTTTAACGTGTACATGTGTTTAAAGTTAAATCTTTGGAGTGGATATTCACGAAAATGCAGAAACTGCATTCTGCCGTGAGATATCCGGATATTTGTCGAACAGATATCCGGATATTCATATCCGGATATGGTATCCGGATATTCATATCCGGATATGGTATCCGGATATTCATATTCGGATGAGGGATCTGGATATCCGGATATGGTATATCCGGATATGGACAGTGTGATATCCGGATATTGTATATCCGGATATGCCCCTTGTAATATCCGGATATTCTGGGATTTCGCAGAACAGTAGCTGTGCTGTGTGAACAGTAAGCTATTGGAGGTTTGTGGACCCTAGATTAAGGAAGTTGAACTTCTGTAATAAATGAATTAAGTCAGAATCACATGATTAAGGGCTTATGGCTTGTTGGAAGCCTTAAGACGTAAAACGTAAAGGAAAGGCGTAGTCTTTAAGTTATATGCTTGTGATGCATAATTAATGATATAATATTGGTCCATAACAGATTGTGATACTGCTGTGTTTGGATTTGAGAGTGGTTGGACTCTTGGCTTGGATAGCTAGCTTGCAAGGTAAGCTTTCGTGTCCTCGGTTTAGCCATTTTGTGGTTCCACCATGTCCCATGGGGATGTGGTTTATGCATGCTGCGTTACATGCTTTGATGTTTTAGAAATGCTGTTGAGCTATTATATGCAATGTGCTTTTATGATATGCATGTGATGTCCACCTTTACGGTAAGCCTGAGTATGTGGTACATACAAGATGGTGAGGCTGTGGGTGAGGTGCAAGCGGTGTTCCTTGTACTTATGTGGGTATAGACGTATTCCTGCATTTCTCGGGCCAGTAGATTTTATAAACACACATGGCATGAATATCTGTTGCACTGCATAGTTTTGGAACTTATATTGTAAATACTGTTTTTGAACTTATATTACACATGTAAGTGAGCTTGGGGTGGAAGATCCTTGAGGACCCCTTGCCTTACTGAGATTTCTTGTTTAGAGATCTCACCCCACGTTTGGGGACGCTTATTTCAGGTAATGTTGAGGGCTCAGGTGGCAGGAGGCCAGAGCTGAGTTGATGTTATTATGACATGCTGGATGTTGACTGTTGTTATGTTTTTCCGCTTTGATCTTTATGTTATGTTAAGACTGTTTTGGGCATTGTTGCCTTATTTGGTGAGCATGGGGTTTGTCCATGTCACATAGACTTGTTATGTTTTCTTTTGAGTTAAAGTTGTACTAAAGTATCAGGATTTTGGTCCAGGCTATGTGTTGTAGTCCTGTGGCTTTAGATACTCACTTTATATATATTTATGAGGTATTCAGTTAGTTGTCTTGCAATTTACATACAGGCAGTATTTTATGAAATTGATTAAGTAATCAAGTTGGCTAAAGTTAATGACGTCATAATTGAATTAAAGAAAAAGTTATTCCGCAATTTTATTAAGCGTGGCTTAATACGATAGTATGTTAACAATCCGGGTTAACACGGGCTGTTACAGGCGGGAAAACGAACCGGTGGTGGGAAACTGTAAAAAGGAATCCCTAACCCTCCAATTTGCCATTGTTCTGTTCAAATGGGGCAAACCGAATCTCTCGTCTCCGATTAAGTGGTATCTCGCTCTCCCTCTTAAATATTAAGTGGTATCCTCTTAATATTAATAAATATTTTTCATTTTACATGTGCAAACCGAAACCCTAACGCTTTGCATAATTTGTTCCTGAAAAACCACTATTCGAGTTTCAATGAATTGGGGGTAGGAGAGGTGAAAAATAAGAAGAAAATGAAAATGAAAAATAGTTGGTCTATTAACTTTTATCTCTAAAGAATTTTGCAATGGGTTAGGAAAATGATGCATTCCTCATATGAATCAAAGGTTAATTGATCAGAGTAAGTGATCTTAAACCCTAAGAGAGAGAGAGAGAGAGAGAGAGAGAGAGAGAGAGAGACGAACAGAGAGTGAGGGTCTTCGGTGAGCTGAAACTTTTTGACAATTGGAAGCGTTTCCGTCTGCATAGCTGTTATTCAAAACTAACATTAACATTAAGAAAATCAACTAACACAAAGACAGACAACATAATATAAGTTCTGGACCAATGACGATGACGATGTTGGAAATAGGTTTAAGTTCGGCAATTGAAGCTAGGGGAAGGAGGATGAGGAGAGGGAGGAAGAAGGGAAAAAAATAGGAACAAGAGTAAAAATTAGAAATAAGAGAACAAGACTTGAACGAGAGAGTGAGAAGCTACCGTTAGCGAGGGAAATTATTTTTGAAATTCAAACTGGGGGAGAGCAATACTCATTATTTGTGTTCGTGACTTTTTTAACGTTTTGGGAGATTACGTTCTCAAAAATTTTCATCATCAAAGAAATCAATTTTTTTGAATAATTATTATACATTAATATAGAATAAAGAGATAGCTTTAGCAAAAAATAAAAATAAGAACACAATACAACAACGTTAACAAGGAAAATAAAATTATAATTATTAATATATAATAAATAATGTGGGGAGTAAGAAGAATTACTCGTCGTCGTCTTCACCAACACCAACACAAGGTGAAATTTTAAAAATTGCCATCGGCAATTAAAGAAGATCAAGAGATGGGATAAAGTTGGTATATAATATTTAATCTTTGCTTAAAAAATAACACATTAAAGAGGCTGGCAGAACGTCAACAAGTACAAAATCATCAAAGATTGCCAGTGTTTGTAATGGATCCCAGTCTTAAATATTACAACATATATTTGAAGAAATGGAAAATGGAGAAAGCTGTGGTTTACAACATCACCAACGGATGGATGGATCTTGTGCGCAATAACAATCTCAGAGTCAACGATACTGTGCAGTTGTGGTCTTTTCGACTCAACGACCAGTTGCGTTTTGTTTTTGTCAAGCTTTGAGAAAATCTTATGATGTTCGTTTTTTTGTAATGTAACTTTGTTATTGAGAACCTCTTGTTCCTATGAGAAACCTATGTTTGCAGTGTGTGTGTTCTGTCCTTATGATTCTTTTTTTCTTTTTCTGTACTTTCTTTCGCTAATTAAGGTAATTAGTGAATTAATTATGATAATTAGGAAATGATTCCATAATTGACCTTAATAATTATTATTGGGCTTAAATAATTATACTGAGTGAGTAAAAATGCTGAAAGTCGCTTTTTGGAAAAAAAAGCGCAGATACCGGTTCTGCTACCCGGTATAAATGCGTATCGAAAAAGTATCCCGGAAAATTATAATGAATGCATGATAATTACTAGAATATTATGTAGGACTTGTAAAACAAGTTTCAAGTCAAAATAATGTAATCGGATGCCAGAACTGATATTGGCTATGGAAAAGCGCGTACCGGAAAGGTGCTCCGAAAAATAAAATAAAAATATGACAAATCTTAGAAAAGTGTCTAGGTCTAGATCCCAAAGTTTGGGATCAAGATCTTTTGCGTTGTTATTAAGGCTAATACTGCGCATTATGGCTTAAATGCCTATATATACTATCTTTTGAGGGCACAAAACCCTAGGCAGCCTCTATCCTACGTGAACCTTGGTTGGCTGAATTGGAGCTACTGTTCCATTGCCTTCTCCTTCATCTTTTCTTGAGCTTGTGATCACCTTCTTCACCATTCCTTCTCCTAAACAACTAGAGTGTGTCTTGTGAGAATGAAGTGCAACTTTTTTCTGAGTTGAGGTGCTGGTTGAGAGGTGTTTAGTGGGCTGTGTTATTGTCTCCCTTGTTGTGAGCTATTGTTCATGCCATTGGAGGCTTCAAGGAGCTTCCTTTGTGTTGAAAGGGCCAAGCTTTGCACCATTTTCGTACACCATTTTATGGCCTGAGTTGAGGAGCTGTTGGGGAGCTCCAAGAGCACACTTTACTCTGTTTTGAGCTTTGGTAAGCCTTGTCACCTTTGATCTTAAGTTTTGATGCTTAAAGTTGATGTCTTGGCCATGTTTAATGAGTAAACAAGAAGGTATAATGAGTATGAACCTAAAACAGATTAAAGATGCATCCTTTAACGTGTACATGTGTTTAAAGTTAAATCTTTGGAGTGGATATTCACGAAAAT
>JAVKPL010000856.1:0-15588 GCA_032173675.1 Gastrolobium villosum
ATGTGTTTGCCTTCAACATGGTCTTGCTCAGATACTACCTCACAATCTGATTACTTACTACAAGATAATAATAAACTCCGAGCCATAAATTGATACGGAGATAGTCATACACTCCGAGCATATAAGCCACACAAAGATAAACACATTCACATCACATCTATATATAACGACAAAAGAGTTTTGTATAGACACATAATATATACTAGTTATTTCTTACCTATACATAATTCACTATGACATCCTAGATATGGTTCTTTCCCTTGAACAGTCTACTCCTTCAACTTGATTAGTCATTAGTCCTAATCCATAACATAATCATCCTCACATGATTCTAACATCTTTCTCATACTTTAGCACATATTTTTCAATTCTTAATAGTACCCATGCCTAGTACAGTTCTAATCCGTTGTCCTTCACGACTCTTAGCAACTATGCTCAACATTATAGAAGATCCACTTCATTAAGACAACATCACTTTTTCTCTCAATATCTCACTATGAATTATTATAGTCTATTCCAAATATCCCTTAGCCATCTATGCCCTTTCAAAACACAGTATTCACCCTGGGAATTTCCAAGAAACATCTATTAGGGGTTAACTCTCTTATGTAATATACCTCCTGAATCTCTATCAAGGAGCCATTCTCAATTACCATCCTATACATCAATACCCACATATAATTAGGCCACATCATCAACATTTCAATGCTACACAACATTATGGAAGCATATTAGTACAATTACTACACCACCCTCAGTTATATTTTCTCACCTCACATTTGTCAAGTCCAACCATCATTATATTATGGACCCTCATACTTTCAATCAAATTCGTCCAATGCCATCCATGGAAATTTCTTCAACTTCTTATATTATACTTTTTATACATTATTATACTCTCTCTCAAGTTCAACCAATATTAAACCATCATGGACTACAGTCCCACTTTTCAACATTGAATCATCCAACACATCATTTTCATAGTTCTTTTTGGATCCTCACATTCCTCAATTCAAAATTTGAAGATTCAATTCACTTGTACTTCCAAACATTTTAATTCATTCAAATGTATGCCCTTCTCAAGGGTCTTATAACTTTCTTATTTAACCCAAAGGTATCCAAGCTTACATATAAGCACTCATATTCAAAATTTCACAAATTAATCGGGGTTCCAAATCCCCCACCATTTCAAGGTTATACCACTAGTTCCACATATACTCAATTGTTTTAACTCCCCATACATTTAGGGATGACTTACCAACATCATCATCACAATATCCACTCGATTCAATCATACTTAATAACCATAAGACCACACATTCAACTATGGTAGCATTCTACCCAAAATAGTTAAACATACTATCTCAATTTATTCTCACTAAGTCCTTAATTTCCTCAAATTCACTTACAACATCTTTGTCTATGGAGCAACAAACACTGCAACCAAGACCTCAGCCTAAGGACTGGCATTGGTGCTCCAGGGTTGTCACAAAGGCATCTTATACTGACCGCACATATAACACGAAGAAATGGGTTGATCAGGCCCAAACTAAGGAATCACATGTGCAGTACTCAATAAGAGTCTACGTACAACTATACAGCAATCACCACAATCACACAATCATCAGAGTTCCCTAAGAAACTGCTCTGATACCATAAAATGTAACAGCCCGTTGTTCACCGGTGTTGTTATCTTTAATTATGATATTAAGCGCAGTTACAATCACAGTGGTTCATTTATAAAATGCGGGTAAACTTTTTTCATTCATTACGCAACATTCAAAACCGTTTAAGCGTAATAACTAAAAGCTGTGATCGTAACAGTGATACATTACGGAAGACTTATTTCATCTACTGACATAATTTATTTCACTTATTATTTGACTCACAGGGTTCCCATACCTTAAATTAATCACCACTTTATCACATACAATCACTCTATAAAACCCTAAAGACCCTAACCATTTCGCTTTCTCCAACAATTTTTTGTCCCTCAAATACTTATTATCTCTTATTATGTTATAGATTTTTCCCTTCGCTTCACGTGGGTTCAAACCGCGCTCAATTCTGAGCACCGTATCTCAAGATATGGGTTTTTAAAAAAACCACGTAATATTTTCCTGACAGCGGCGCCGGGTGGCGCCATTTGGCGCCAGTTTGTGCCACAACACATTTTTTTACAGAACAATGGCGCCACAGTGGCGCCAGGTGGCGCCACAACACTGTCAAATTTTTCCATCATCCTCCTGCACTTGTGCAGGAGCCACCCCAGAGGCCTGAGTTCCCGACCTTCTACCGCCTCATTTCTAACTTCGATTAACCCCAAATTTTGACACGACATAGAGGGTAACTCCACCTTCAAAATAGTGTAAAACCCAACCATATTGGACCACAGTGGAGGGAGATACGTTCTCCCAAAGTTCACTAAAAACACGCCAATTTCCCGAAAATTGGCCAGAATTCCCTTTGTTTTTACAACAATCCCTATTCTTGTTCAATATAACCTAACACATATGGTTATGTAAAATCACATGGGTGGCACACACAAGGACCAGCAACACCTTGGGGCACTTACAACCCATCACAGTCCATTTACAGATATGACATTCATTATGTTTCAATCACAAAGGTTTCATTACATGCTTTTGTTAACTAGCATAATAATTCATTCATGAATTAGGCTTAGAGCCCTTCACATTAGAGCCCTTCACATTACATTTACATGCTTCCAATACATCATAGGTGGCTATGGATAGATCCCATGCTCACACATAAGATACATATACATCAAAGGTACAATTATACATCAATTTTTGAAAGACTTTCATATATTCATGAATATACAAATGCATGGTAATATCCAATGCAACAAGTTCATGATCTAGGTGTGTCCATTTGAATCCTCTAAAATGCTATGCCCTCCATATGCACCACATACTCCACTCCTCCAGGCTCAGCCTAACCTGAAATAATGTTCCCAAACGTGGGGTGAGATATACAAATATATCTCAGTAAACCAAGGGTACTAGATGATCACTCCACCCCATGGCTCACTAAATGTGCAACATATAACAAAGTATGACATGCATGACATACAATATCACAACAACTGGGCACAATCCAAGAACATCCACAACTGGATTACGTTCAAGGACCCCATCGTATAACTCCTGGAATCTTCCTGGTGCCTCTCCCATGGTTGAGACGACCCCATGGCAAAACCCAACTGGAACTCCTCATGAGCCCTATCCAGCGGAAGTCCCACGTTTGGATCATCCTGGTACCGCTTCCAGAGTCGGCCCCACGGCAAAACCCGACTGGAATCCCCAGCGGAATTATCCAGCGGAAGTCCAAACCAACACACATCTACTAGCTAGAGATCAAACAATTCACACACAACATGCTCCAAGCATGACACACAATCAAGCAATAATGCATGAACATACATATTCATACAATGTTCAACAACACAAATTCCAACCACAACCTTCCACTAGGCGTGGTGGAGCACACAAGGGACTAAACCCGAGTTCCAAAGATTTACCTCAACTCCGAGCCAATGCTCCATATGTAAGCTCCAAGCTTAATCTGCTTCCATAGCGTCTAAGAGAGACAACCTATATGATCAACAACATGATCCACAATCAATTTCCATGCCAATCACTCATTTACACAATTCATCATCAATTAGATTCACTTAGGCCCAATGGCTCACAACCAATAACTTACCAATTTCAATTACATTACCCCTCACTACTCACCAATTCATAGTTATTCACATACACCTTCAATTTTACATCATCAACCAACCATTACCTCAATAGGTCGAATTACTCATTCCCATCAATCTAGGGGTATTCAATCCAATTCACACTCATTATCATCATATAATCATATTACAACATCATCTAACTACTTATCAATCCATTTCTTACACAATTCAATTTTTCACAAATCTTAGGCATTATGCAAAAATCCTAAGTTATGAGCATTTTTCACCAATAAATTTTATTGCATTTCTAGCTCAAATACATCATTCTAAGACATAATCATCTAATGCACATTTTCCATTTAAGCTCTCTAACTACACAAATCATCCCTCACAACTTCAACAAAAAACCCATTTTTATACATTCATCAAACTCAAAGGAGAACAAGAATTCTTACCACCAATAGCTTGCAAATGTTCCTAGGAGTGATAATCAAGCCTCCTCCCAAGCCAAAGCACGACCAATGGCCCCAAAACTCCACAAATTTGCACAATGGGGTGGAAAACTGATCTCATTATACACTCACTTTCATGACTCCCTCAAGAAGGATAATATGCTCACAACCTCACTACAAACAACTTTGGTGTTGGAACTTTATTGATTTGGCGGCTCAAAAGTGTGGAAAATGGGCAAGAAATTTCTTGCCCAAGCTTCCATGGAGGCATGCGCACACTAGAGAAGGAGAAGAAGAAAAGAAAGAAAAGAGGGAGAGAGAGCGTGAGGGGGAAATGGGAAAGTAATTGGGTTTTGATTCAGCGATCCCAAACGCGATTTAACTTTAAACCATCACCGAATTCCAATCATATTTTCAAAACCTAAATATTTTTCTGGTTCATGACATATTTTTATTTACTCAAAATACTCATAAAAATTTCACTACTATTGGTACAATTATACCGCAGTATTTTTGCACCGGAAAAATCACTATTCATCAAAATTTTCAAAACTTGCCCGTTCACTCAATTTTTCGTCCTGAATCAATTTTCGGCATTATTTTTATCATTTGAGATCTCCTACTCAATTTTTCATGCCTCGATTTACGTTTTTGGAAAATTACCATTTTGCCCTTGGTACACATTTTGACCTCAATTTCAGGATTTTCACTAATCCTTCCCTTTTAACCCACATTATTTCATATAAATTCACATTTGAATTTACGAGGTGTTATAATGGTGGCACAAATGAGGGATAAATCCCAAAGTCTGAAAGCTTACCTCTTGAAGCTTCGTAACTAATGCTAAACTTTCTTGAAGCCCTAGCAATCTCCTCAATATCCTTTCAAATACCAAAGTCACCTATTCAAAGGATGACAAATTCATTCATTACATAAATAGCATACCAAACATCAAATCAACACTTGAATACAACTAAACACATGATTAATATTCATTACTCAACAAAGGATTCAATTTGATGGACTTACGCTCTTCTTGAATATTCAAGGATTTAAGCTTCCACCAAAGTTTGATCCAAAGCGTGCTCCACCACCAAGTTACCATTTGGTTGTAAACTACACAATCAAACAACCAACAATCTACCATCAATTGGCTATTTCAAGCCTTAACATCACAAATGTTCAACATTTTATCATGGCCTAAATTTTGAAATATACAAGCGACTCAAAAAGTTGTTCAATTGTTTGATTTCTCATTAATTATCAACTTGGTTCAAAATTATCAATCAAATGCATACAATCACTATCAACATCAAAACAAGTCATAAAAACCAAGTTTTTAATACTTTATTCATGACCAATTTTCGGAACTAGCATAATGTTGGGTTCAAATGCTTATTTCAACACTTTTTCATAATTGATATTAACTCCTTAACATATTTTATGAAGGCATCAAGGCCCATTTAAATCACAATCTCATCAACCAAGTCAAGCCTCTTCAAACACTCATACTTTCATGGTCAAAATTCGAGTTCCTCCTAGACTAGTTTTTAGGTTGATTCATCATCAAAAATACCTTCTAAACATACTTTTTCAAAGGACCCAAGCTTAAATCAAACCCCAACTCAAGTTGGTTACTAAGCCCTAAACTTGAATCACTAGAAAAATTCATTAAAACTTGAGATTTTTTACCTCAAAATCACCAAGGAAGATCAAGAGATGATTCTCCAAGCTTGAAGGAAACAAAACACCTCTCCCAGCTACATGAATATCAAATTTTCATATATATTGGGGATGATATCTCTCTCCACACTGCTCCAAATCCGAAAATGTTTGGTGGGCTTTGTTCTTGGGGAGATTCTACACACTTTTGGCTTTGCAATCACTTGATTTCATGAAGTGTAGCTTAAGATATGATGGTTTCAAGTTTAAAGCTCATTTTCATGGTGGAAGGAGAAGGGCTATCGTGGGGCTGCTGTTTGGAGGATAGAGAAGACCGAAAATGGGTGAAAAAATACGAGAAAATTCACTTAAGTGGGTTTTACCCTTGGTAAATGCAGAACTACTGCATCAGTTTCGTTATCAAGTGAAAGCGTTGTAGCGGATTTTGGTGTTTTAGCAAAACACAAGATAATTGGAAGGGAAATCATAATTAGACATCTCATCTAATTAATCCATCTTAATTGTGATTACACTCTTAATCAACTTACATTTTCACAATTCACAAGTTAGGATTATTATAAATATTGATTATTAATCTTGTTGGTCACCACATTTAGGGGCTCGACCACATTCTTAAGTCAAGCTACACAACCCCTAGTCTTTGGTCCTGCGGTCTATAGGTTGATTTCCTATTCTAGCAATATTGGATGGCATCGGTTACCCATCTTCACCCAAAAACATTGTAGCCGAGTTCCTTTGTAAGAAGTTTTTCTATGTAGAGTTCTTTGATTCGCCTTTATTGTTTCGTCCTTCGTATTCTTGGCTTTGAGATCTCGTTTTAGCTAAGTGACTTTAGATCCACCTTTGAAATCTTCAGTGCTGACTTCTCATGTTGATCAAACTTTCCTAACCGAGGTCTTTATTAGAAGTGGAAGAGTTTTCCCTTTGATCTATTTTAGACATCTTATCCCAACCTTTCGAAGCTACGATGTTTTACCTAGTATCCATGTATTCTTGTTGATCCCTGTTCCGGGTTTCACTTTTTGAGTATTCCCTGGTTCATAAAGAGGGGTTTTCTTATTGTGCTTTATGATCCAAATGGCCTAAATATTCTATTTCATCAGTAGCAAATGCACATTTACTTAGCTTCACATAAAACTAATTTTGTTTCAAAACATTCCAAAAGATCTTCATATGATTCATATGGTCCTCAACAGATACACTATACACAAGAATATCATCAAAGAAAATGATGATAAACTTACGAAGATAGGTTCTGAACATCCTATTCATTGTTGCTTAGAACGTTGAAAGAGCATTTGTAAAGGCAAATGGCATGACCATCAACTCCTAATGTCCTTCATGCGTACTGAATGTTATCTTATAAGTATCTTGAGGAACTACTCGAATTTGATGGTAAGCACTTTGAAGATCCAGCTTGGTAAACACCCTTGCTAACTTCAAATCATCCAGGAGCTTATCGATTATTGGTATAGGAAATTTGTCCTTCACATTTATCTTTTTCAGTTGGCGATAATTGATACACATTCTCCATGAGTCATCCCGCTTTTTGACAAAGAGCATAGGAGAAGAAAATTGGCTATGACTCTTCTCGAATATTAATCCTGCAGCTAGGAGATCAGTGACTTGCTTTTCAATCTCTGTTTTTTGATGATTGACATATCTACAAGGCCGCACATTAACTAGTTGTGAGCTCTCTATTAAATGGATAGAAATATGGCAACTGCGTGAAAGAGGTAAGCCTTATAGAACCTGAAAAATCAATTGAAACAACTGAAGGGCTTCCACAATTCATAAGGAAGGCTAATTTTAAAAGCTTCTATCTCTGGAGCAGAAACTTGAGATGCAATTTCATCACGAGCTGAGATCAAAGCGGGGGCTCAATTTTATAAATTGCAGGAGGACTTAGAAGTATTTGAAGAAGTGTTTGATGACATGATCACATGAATAAATCTGTTTGAGTTATGCTGTTGGAAACCCTGTTGTTTGCTCGTTGCTTCTACTCACTGTATTCTGATTATTTGACTATGGTGTATTTTCTGTTTTGAAAAGAAGAGTAGCATGATATGTATTCTGTTTTGAAAATAAGCGTAGCATGATGTTTATATTTCTGGTATTTAGTTTGTGAACATAATTGTTGTAGTATTTAAATTCGGATTTTTGAACTGTTTTTGCGAGCACTTTGCGAGTTGTCGTTCTGGGGCTACAGACCTCCGAATGAGGTATAATTTATATGGATGTAAAGCCCCAGTTATGTACTTTCAGATTATATAAACTTTACAATGAAATCGTGAAAACTAGATTTATTATGATTTTTATGAATCAGGAGGTTTTTGGAAAAAAAAATACACTGAATTTTCGAGGAACTTGCGAGTTCTGATTCGTGGGGCTAGAGACCTCCGATTCGCGTATAATTTATATGTACGCGAAGCCCCAGATGTCTAGTTTCTTAGTGGCAAAGAAGATTTTTGTAAATTTTTGTACTCAGATTTTTTATAATATTTTCAAGACAGGTTGTTTTCGGGAAGTATCAGAGTTGCGCAGCGAAAGTTGTTTTTATTCTCTTGCTGTCCTCATTTTACGAAGTCACTTTTAAAGAAAAGATTTTAAGTGATAACGTCAAAAAAAAATTACATAACAAGAATTTTATACGTTAACGTTAAGTCTCTAATCAGTTTTAGCAGACACTCCCTTTGGATGCATATAGGGGAGGGTGTCACACTAATGCAAGCTAGGTTCCAATGCCTCATTATTGATACCATGTAATAGTACCCACTTGTGAATTCCATTCAAATTCTATGAATAAGGAAGCATAGTCATGTAGAACTATACCCAATTTACTTAGCCAAGCAATACCAAGTATTATCCCTAAATCAGCTAAATCAATCACCCATAAATCCACAACAAAATTATGGCCCTGGATATTAAGTTCCACGTTCAGACATTTCCTATCACAATTCAAGAAATCTTCACTGCCTAGGTACAATCTCATTTTCGGGGTTTTAGACACACGAAGGTGATATTTATTTACCAACTCTCTACAAATGAAGTTATGAGAGCTACCCAAATCAATTATGATAGAGATTTCTCCTCCATAAAAGGAATCACAAAATGAAGGGCTCTTGGATTTTTGTCACCACAAAATGAATGTAACACTGCATCTAATAGCTCTTATGACTTGTCATCCGGTTGCCAAAGTATATGCTCATCTCCTTCACTTCTTCTGGATCTCCCACTATGAGTGATAACTTGGTTTTACATTTATGGCGAGATGACCATTTCTCATCACAATTGTAGCAAAGGCCAAGTTCTCTCTTCTTCTGCTACTCCTTATGCGTGAGCTTCTTTATCAAATTACCTATTGCAAGTGCTGGTAACTGTTTGAGAGATGTTGATGCTACTGTGGTGGAGCTGAGTAATTGCTGATATAATTAGTAACAATACTAGATTTCTGCAACGTACACTTATAAGGTTGTGATGAAAAAGAATAACGTAGTTCCTCATGATGTGCCTCATAAGTAATTTTTAATTGCATTGTTTGATGAAGATGTTGAATCATAGGTCAAGAAGACCATGTAAATGAAATTTTGATGATAACAAAGCACCAACAAATGACCAACATGGAAGCTCTCAATACAAGGCACGATAACAAGTTTCAAATGCTACAAGAAGCCTATGATAAGTGCAAAGTTGAAGAGAAAACTCAAAATGATAAAGTCAACCATCAAGTCAAAGTTTTAAGCTAAAAGAAGTACTAAAAAACTTAAATCAAGAAGAAAATGATGACTGGTTGAGCTAATAATTTTAAATAGTTTTATCTTAGTTGAAGAACTTATATAAATGAGGTTATTGAGGTTTAACTCAAGGATACAAAGTTAGACTGAAAACTAACAAAAGTGACACATATTCACTTAGTCATGCATACAAATTCACACACATTAAAAGTTGTTATACAGATGTGAAACATGATCATACATACATTAGAAGTCTCTTAGAATCATATAGAAGTAATTAGAAATCATCTAGAAGTGATATGGATCGAAATCGCATATTACTTTAGTCACTGTTCTATACTTACCCGAGTAAAATAGGGCATTTATTCGAGTAAAATAGGGCATTTACCCTAACAAACTAGTATACTTTCTATCATACCATTCGTGTACTTTTCACACCATTCCCACAATTGCACTTTACGGTACCAATTTACATCACTACCAAACTTACTACTAATTACTGAACATAGTCTACTACCCAACTTGGACGAAAGAGGTAGCAAAGTGGGTCGGCCTGACCGGGGCAGTTTCTATAGGAACTCATTTTTGCCTCCATATATGGATTACATTTGTCATAAATAAATAAAAAAATTCGTTATTTTTTCTATGCGAGTACTAAGATAAAAAAATTTAAATATCCCAAAAGCTTAATGACAAATAAAATATTACTTAACAAAAAAAAAATGACCCAGCGGCCAACCCGCCCCTCGATGGGTTGAACCCGTTTTGACCCACCCTTATGCGGGGCGGATAGAAACGGATCATCGGGTTGAAATCGGCCAACCCAATGGGTTGGACCCGTTTTTCCACCGCTCACCTTGGGGCTCTTGCTGTTCTCCTTGACCTCTTAAGCATAACATAATGATAGTGTAAAAAATATTGACCTTGGAAACAAAAACTACACCTATATATGATAGGGCATTGATATCATTTGGTAAGTTTCCAATCTTCAATTATACATAGCTATAGCATAGACATTTTGGTTCTTTTTTTAAAAAAACTGGCCGGAATAATACAAATCCAAATAGTAGGATATAAATATGGAAAAGACTACTCTTATGTTACATGTGATAAATTTCTCTCCTACACACCCTTTGATAACTGTGTCACCTTTTTCTTTTCTTTTCTTTTTATTTTTCAGGTGGTGGAGCCCACAAATTTATCTCTGTGACATGAAAGAACTTATCTTCTTTAACATGAGATTAATAAAACCCTATAAATATATGAATAAGGGTTTTATTAATCTCCTTCCACATAACATAGTTATCTTATGTGATAGAGATAAAATGAGTGGGTCCCACCATTACATGAAAAAAGAAAAAAAAAAGAAAAAAATGGGATGTGAAAATCGAAATGAGAGAAAATGAGATAAATTACCTCATATGAAAGGAGAGTAATATTTCCCTATGAATAAACAGATGCTGCTCTTTGAATTTTTTTAGAAGAGTTTCTATGTTACAAGAAATCTTTCAGCACAGGCTGTATTTTAGTCAAATACCATTCCTTGTACCGTATGATTGAATTTGTTTGATTTGTTTCTTCATTTTTAAGTGTTGCAATGCTGTTTTCTTGTTTGATTGATTTGTTTTGTATTGACACCTTCCTTGTTTGGCTTATTACAGTATTTCTTTTGTGCTGGCAGATTTACAAAGTACAAAATCATAGTACCTAATTTTGAGAGGGTGAAGTAATTCTTGTTCGAATAGTTTGTTTGATCAGCAAATAAACAAGTGAATGTGCTTACCCCAATTATTGGACTCACCAAGAGTCTCTCATGGAGCGATAAAAGAATGGAAAGAATAAATGACTTTATGGCAGAACATTGGAGGCTTAGTCTGAGATTACTAAGTTAAGATAAAGATTCAAATCTTTAGTATCTGACGAATTGGATGCTTTGTTTGTTACCTGTACCATTGGGTGCTATAAGTCCACTATGTTCCCTTTAGGGATGAGTCACTATATGGGGAATACTCCTAGCTTTGGTATAGACCAGACCAAAGAGTATTGTGCCAAGCAATGCTTAGATAATAAACAAGAGATTAGTACAAGGGGTGTAATGAAGAAGATGACTCAACTTGTGGCAGCGTTGCACCTTCTGCAACTGGCGACGCCAGTATTGGGTAAAGGGAGAGTTTCCCTTTATGATACCTGCGACGACTGCCTTTGGTGGTTAACGTCCCAAGGTAGAACATTTCGGTAACATTTCGGTGTATCTCTCGGATGTGTTGCAGCCTTAAAAGACGCGAGGGTCCACATCAGCCCTTAGGGCTGACGTAGGATGGGGCTGGGGATTGGGCCTGTGTAGCTGGGCCGTTCTAATAGTTGGGCCATCCGGAATAGGTTATAACCCAAATGCTCTCTGCTCAAACTAATATTAATCACATTCATGTGTACGTGTTCATCTTTAAATGCAGGGAGATTATATTTCACAACAATGGGACGATGCAAGTCATCCTATGTGTTTAAGGAACCTAATGGAGTTGTTGATCATTGGTCGTTTGCACCCACACAAAATCGTAAGCATGTGTGTTTGAGATTTTCATTGGAGAGAATAATTAAATCAGAGGCACAAAATAAGGTTTGAGATTTTTTGTAGCTATAAGGTCATGGTACACAAACACTTGAGCACATTGCACCATTGATTCAAGGATCTCCTTTGGTGGTAAAAGACCTGAGTTTAACTTTCCACTCCCCGTATTCCTAGCTGAAAAATTCAACTATTATGTACTTATAGCAAGATGGAAAAAAAGGTCATGTACTATTGATAGTGGTTCAAACATCAAATAAAGGATTCAAGTTCAAAATGAACCATCAATAACAGCCACCAAAAAGCTATCATAGTAACTATAAGATAAACTTCCAAGTTCTCATGCAGCAAACATAACAAAGGGAAAAGCAAGGAAAACTGAAAACAGACTCAACAAGGAAAACCAACTGGGAGAATACCATCAGACACCAATATAAATTGATGTTCTGAACTCAAAATCACAAATGCCATCAGAGAAGAATTTTAATCTTCTTTGCCCAACAGAGTGAGAAGGAACTTCTTGTAGTCCCCTGAGGTTTCCTTGGCAATAGCATGCTCAAGAAGAACACTGTTTCTCTTGTAATAAAGATCAGAGATGACCTTCAGGTCCCTCTCAGCCCTACTCACAATCACACGGGTGAGTGCATCCTCATCAGTTCCAAACTTTTTGATTCCATCACGCAGCACCTATAAAATAGGAAATTCTTATTAGGAGCAGAACACAAGGTGAAATATATGAAAAAGATTGGACTAGTCTCTTAGTGCAACCCAAATTTCAATGGTTAAAGAGATTGTTGTATAGTACTAGAAGAAAAAAATGAGAGTTCAACCTTTTCATAGTACTTGATATGGTCATTGAAGCAACGAATGGCTGTGTACAATGCCTTCTGAAAGTCATCAGATCCTTCATCCAACAGTTTCTGAAGACATAAAAGGGATCAAAATTTCAAATGATAAATAAAACATCTGAATTTTTTTATTCATCTTTTTAATTGTTTTGAATGGCATTACTTTAGTGACATGGGAAAAGGAAATGAAAGGTGTCTCTTCATTTTATACCTTAGTAATGGAAGTACCATGGATCTCTCTGTAGCGATTGAAAGTTGCAATAAGTTGGGTCTTGCTCCTTGTAGTCAAGATCCTGATGGACTCTTCAATGCTGCCTTTCTTCTCTTTCACAGCCTCATGAAGAATTTCAGCTTCAGTTTGTGCCAATTTTGCATTGATCTCATCACCAACATACCTGAATGAGGTCACTAGCCCCACTAAAAGCTGCTCAAAATCAACCACATTGACTCAGATCACAAGTACCATAAAATTCCATATTCTTCTTATAATTTAGAAACCTCACATTAGATTAAATCTTTATTCCCATATGTCTAATTGAAAATTCCAAAACACAATGAAATATGTTATTAAGGTGAATGATCCTTTCCTATGAAAGAGGCGAGAGTGGTGGTAAAACTGTTCTTCTGTGACAAAAAAGTAACAGGTTCAAGACAATCTTTTTGCAATTATACAAAGGTAAGGCTCCGTGAAAGGATTACCTCACCCCACCCCTGCTACTCAGGGTTTAATGAGGAGTGATTTTTGGATCCTCTACATTGACATGAGGTCATACGAGATCCAAAAACAAATCAAAGGTAATGGGAGGTTGCAATTAGATAATATCCACTTAGATGACCTCATATCACGTTTGAGGATCAATTCCCTTCATCTAATCATACTATTTAGCATTCTTTCTTAAATTTAAACCGAAAATAAATATTGCAGAAAGTTAATGGAAAAGGACTTTACCTGGCGTATAGGGCCAGAGGTATGAGATGCCACATCTTCTTCCAAGGAGCGCTTGTAGCGATTGAGATAAGCACGCCTCACAGCAAAGAGCTCTTCAGGGGATAGGACACAGGAAATCTCAACAATGACATGGTAGTTTTTACCACTCTTGATGGCAACATTGGCCAAAACAGCATCACGATCTGCAGGTTCCAGATTCCAGCGGTACACAGCTTTCTGTTGAAGTACAATTTCCACAGTTCAAAAATTCATTAGTACATATGAATTTCAAAAGCACATAGAACATTGACAAGATCATTTTTTTGTGCTTAATCATGATACTAATGGTACCTCAAAGTCTCCTTTGAGCTCAGATTCCATGCGTTTGACAAGATCCTCCTGGTAAATTTCTTCATAAGCTCTTCTGATTTGCTGCCTCTGATGAACATTTCTATGACCCAAAATTACTATGACAGTGTTCTCATCAGTCCCCCATCCTACAAAGTTGAAAATCAAGTGAATCAGCATGATCTAACCCATTCTAAACACCCATTTTTTTTTTTTTGAAAACATTCTAAACACCCATTTTAAATATACATAAGAGTATCAGATTCATCAATCATTCTAACTGATTGCCCTGATGGACAAAAAAAAAAAAAAAGTACTTGACTTTACACTGAAATGAAAGGACTAATCAAGATTGCAATTTTTTCAAAGATTTTTATCATAGAGGGAACCCATTAGACCAATGAATAAACATGATTCAAAAAACAAATAAGGGGTTGATCACACCTTCGAAAGCCTTTCGGAGAGCTTCAGCATCTTCTTGGGGAGAGTGGTTACTGGGAGCAATAAGGGTAGCCATAATAGTTGAATGTGTATTCTCTAGAGTGCTAACAATGATGATGATGTTATGAAGAAACGTATCTTCACAGGTCTTCTATTTATAATACTATGTATACAATAGCGTGTGCTTTGTACAGTTATGCTGTAACTCTTCTATTGGGAAGTGCTACAAAGATGAATAATTTAAATCCCCCAATTCATGCCTTGTAATCCGATAAGGCTTATAGCTTTATTTTAGACAATAATTTATTACATTAATTTTCTGTCCTTTTCCTATTGTTACAATGCATTCAAATTCTAACCCAATTTTGGCATTACTTTAGTGACACACCAACATCTAAACGTAGTTTATGTGAAATACTATTCTCATGTTACAGTAGTAAAACTCTTTCCAACATATTTTTCTTCGATAATTGTGTCATTTTTTTTTTAGAGGGTGAGATGCACAAATTTGTCTATATGACATGAGATAACTTATCTCCTTCGACCTGAGATTTCTAAAACCTATGGTTGATTTAGATTGGTGAAATTTTATTAATTCTACCCAACTCAAAGCAAAAATCAAGGCCACATGGACGGTTAAAATTAGCCATTTAAAGCCTTAAAGGGCATGATTTGATTCTAAATATAAAGCATGATGATACGGTGTATCTAGAATTTTCTGAATTGTAACATATAACGTATGACTTGCACAAATAACAATTGCAGATCAAAATCTATCATGATAAGGATGTGTCTATAATGCAAATAACACTAAAAATAAAAAATATAAATCACTTACCATAAAATTTTGACTTGGGATCAAAAGAAATAATAATA
>JAVKPL010000857.1:0-15716 GCA_032173675.1 Gastrolobium villosum
ATGATTTCTGTAACTCAAGATATGCGTAAAACAATTCAGCTATGTTAGAAATCAACATATAAGTGAACAACTATAGATATAATCATGTACCATTCATAATTTTCAACATTCAAACCAAGCACATCCAATCTTATCCATTACCTAAGGCCTAAAGGATGTATACCTCATATTCATTGTATTCACATGTAAATAATCATAAGAGGTAAAGATATTTGATACCTTGGCCTTTGTAATCAAGTGGAGACTTTTTCTTATCCATTGCTTCTCTTTTTGGATTTTGAACCTTCTGGGTTCCATCTTGTGCATGTGAGAAGCTTTGGCTAAAGTTCCATTATTTCTTTGATTGATAATTCTATCATTGGACCTAGGAAGCATTTTCCTTGATGATTCCTTTTTCTCCTGACCTTTTTGTCCATAATTTTGAATAAATTTTTGCACACTGGAAATGGTAGAAGGACTTTTTGGTACCCATTTCATATTGGGTCTTTGAGGGTTAGGAATAGCATTTATAGAACTTTTGACAACCCAAATCAACTTATTTCTCTTGCAAGAATTTCTTCTATGATAGCACAAATGAGAAATATGTCCTACTTTACCACAATAATTACATATAATGTGTTTGCAAGATAACTTGTTCTTTTCAAGCTCAACTTTCAAACTTTTGGCTTTCTTTCTATTATCAGTGTCCAAACTATTATTTCCATAATCATTTATAGGTTTTCCTTGTACAAAAGTATCACTATTATTTTCATTTTCAAACATGGAATATGAGCATGTAGGATTATCAATTATGGAGAGTTTGGATGATAGTTTCTTAACTTGATTATCAACATCATTGTAATTTTTAAGAATGGTTGAGGATTCACAATTCAAGGATATGTCCTCTTCTTGAAAATCATATATATTTTTCAAAGATTGAATTTGATTTTCAATGAAGCAAATACTTTGTATAAAAGCCAAATTTTTATTTTTCAAGTTCAACAAGCTATCATTCAACTCATCATACGCACATTGCAAATTATCATGTGAAGGACTATGATCAAGGTTTATATTATTTACCTCAACTTGAATGTCATCATTGTCACAAAGAGGTTTTTGATCCCTTCTTGAGTGTATTCATCATCTTTTTCTTCTTGCAATGGATTTTGCTCTTCTTGCTCTCTATATGCATCTTTATGCACAAAATCATCATTGACAAGATAGATGGCAATAAGAGTATCCCATATATCTTTAGCATTCATGCAAAGTTTAATCTTAGCATATGCATCATCATATACACTTTTTCTAAGCATTTGCATAGCCTCAAGATTGAAGACAAGACATCTTTTATTGAAATCATTCATGCATTCTTCTATTTTCAACGAAAAACCTTCATCTATAACATGCCACATATAAAGATGAATTGATTGAATAAAAACTTCCATTCTTTTAACCCAATATTCAAAATCCTCACCATCAAAGAATGGTGGTTTATCACATTCAAAGCCTTGCATTTTTTGTTTGTTAGGAATGTGGCTTCCATACTCAAGAGGGGGGGGTGAATTGAGTATTACAAAATTTTCGCAAAAGCCCCCTTCTAGTTTCTAAATAATCATTTCAAGCAAACTTTGATATATGGAAAGGTAATTCAGAAAATCCATAATGTATAATATAACACAATTGTAGAACTTATACTGGCACATACAAAATATCAAAGAATCAATTAAAGTGCTAGAAATAAAGAGCTTAGAGTTTAGAGAATTGCTAACACAATATATCCTGGTTCGGTCACCACCACTTGTGACCTACGTCCAGACTGAAGTCGCTCGATCAACTCTTTCACTAACGGTCAAGCTTCACGGGTGCTTGATAAACCTTTACAATCTTCCAAGATTTCAGGTTCTTGGATACCTTTCAATCTCCAAGTTTACGGGTACTTGGTAACCTTACAATTCACTCCAAATTTACTTAGGTATTTGGCTACCTCTCAAACAATGGGTCTCACAACCCTTTCAACTCAATAATACAAGGAGGGAAATATTTGGAAATGAATATACACTCTCAAAGTGTGGATATACAACTTGAAGCACTATGGGTATATGGATTTTCAAGATATGAGCTCAAATATGTTTGATCATTGAAAGATATGAAAGAATATGCAAATAATAGTGTAAAAGCTCTCAAATCATCCTTATGATGTGTAGGAATGGTGATCAATACGTTTTAGGGTCATAAGGAATGTATTTATAGTGTTTCCATTGAAAACTAGCCGTTTATAGCCGTTTTATGACGTTTTATGCATTCTGCCCAGTAAGTATTCGAATACTTTTCGTGTGGTATTCGAATACTTCATTTATAGCCGTTTATGACCGTTATAAGCCTTTTTCCCAGCAAGTATTCGAATACTTTTCGTATGGTATTCGAATACTTCATCAGGTATTCGAATACTGCATCCGGTATTCGAATACTTTATTGACAACAAGAACATTGTTTCGTATTTTGGGCATAACTTGAGTTATACTTGTCGGATTGATGTGATCTTCATCTCGTTGGAACGATAAAAGAGAGATCTACAACTTTTATGAATACCACAAGATCCAAATCCATCATCTTAGATACGAAAAATTGTATGAAAGACAGCGGCAAAATTAAGCAACAAATTTTAGGTTCAAATGTGTTCTAGCTTGCTTCCAACCACTTTTTGTGAAAGATCTTGACTTGATAGATATGTTTTGAAGTTGTAAAATATGTCAAAGATCTTTTCCTTGGATTTTTCAAATTTATTTCAAGTATATAAAGATTATGATTATGCAATTTGAAAAAACACGTTTACCTTGAGAAAAACTTTGAGCTCATGCAATGCAATCTACCATATACCTTCACATATATTCTAAGTCCTAAAGATATATTCCAAATATGATTTTAGACTTAGCTTTATGTCTTGTGTCTTGGATCTTTTCTTGAACTTGATGCTTTGACTTGTTGGATATGACAATGCTTGACACTTTGTTGGTTTTGATCATTTTTCATCATGGTTAGTTATCTTTGATCTTGGTGTTGCTCTTCTAATTATTCCTTGTTGCTCTTGATCCAATGATCTTGCCACTTTGATATAACATTACTCTTCTTGTGTGGCTACATCATACATCTTCAATATCCACATACGGTTAATGCTTTTTGCTCTTGACCAAAGCTCTTCTCTTTTCGTTGTTGCCATTTTGTTATCATCAAAGCATACCTTGTATCTACAGATGTGTTCATTGCCCTACTCTTGGGAGCACATCATTGTGTCAATTGATACTAGTGTTAATAAATTTTCATTTGAGACGGTTGTTGCTGCCTTATTATCTGAGGAGATGAGAAGGGTAGGTTCTGAAGGTACCAACAATGAGGCTCTGGTTGCTAGAGGGAGGAGAGGTGACAAATCAAAGTCTGGTCACAGAGGAAGATCGAGGGGACGGTCAAAGTCCCGTGATAAATCTGAAATAAGATGCTGGAGGTGCAAACAGGTTGGGCATCTGAGAAGGAATTGCAGAAGTAAAAGCTTAGGTCTTGAGAAGCGGGATGATTCATAACCTTCTGCTTCAGGTACAAAGAAGGATGATGATGATAGTACAAGGGACCTGTACATGGCGTTTGACAGTCATAGTGACTGCATTATTGACACTGGAGTATCGTTTCATATGACACCTAATAGGGAGTGGTTTTGCACCTATGAATCATATTCTGGCGGTACAGTTAGAATGGGAGATGACACGACTCATGAAAGAAGAGATGAAGTCTCTGATGAAGAATCAAACTTGGAGTTTGGTGAATCTACCTGCAGACCGAAAAGCAATTGGTTGCAAGTGGGTGTTCAAGAAGAAGGTTGGTGCCAATGGGGAGATTGAGCGCTACAAGGCTCGATTGGTTGCAAAGGTATATTCACAGACAAAAGGGGTTGATTGTGGTGAGGTATTTTCACCTGTTGCAGATTTAAATTTCTTAAGACTAGTTTTGTCTGTAGCAGCTTCATATGACCTAGAGATGGAGCAGTTGGATGTGTAGACGACTTTTCTTCCTGATGATTTGGAGGAGGTTATTTTCATGAAGCAACCAGAGGGGTTTATAGCAAGAGGCAAAGAGGAGCTAGTCTGCAAGCTGAATAAACCCGAGGATGTGGTACATGAAGTTCGACACTGATGTGGTGAAGCTTGACTTTGACCCCTGCGATGCTGATCATTGTGTTTATGTGAAAAGGTTAGAAGGTGATTTTGTTATTCTAACTTTTTATGTTGGCAACATGTTACTCGTTGGAAACAGTTTGAAGATGATCAGCACTGTTAAAGGACTGCTAGCATAGCATTTTGAAATGAAAGATCTAGGCACTGCAAATGTGATCTTGGGTATGCAGATACAAGGGAGCGTGACAAAGGAAGATTATAGTTAATTCAATGGAAGTATATAGAGGATGTTCTAAAGAAATTCAAGATGACTGACTGCAAGCCTGTGTTGACTCCCATGTCTACTGGTTCTAAGTTATCGGCTGACCAGTGTCCTAAGACTGAAGAAGAAAAAGAGGATATAGCATCAGTTCCTTATGCTAGTGCAGTTGGGAGTCTGATGTATGCCATGATTTGTACTAGACCTGATATTGCTCAAGCAGTGAGAGTATTGAGCAGGTATATTTCCAAGTCAGGAAAGGAGCATTGGACGGCTGTGAAGCGTGTGTTCCGTTATCTTCGTGGTACGTCTGACCTTGGGTTATGCTTTGAAGGCGTGAAGGACTCAAGGGGACATACATTATTACAACTGAGATGCTTTGTGGATGCTGATTGGGGAGGTGACATTGATAATAGAAGGTTTATAAGTGGATATATTGTTTCTTCATTTGGCGGAGCAATCAGTTGGATGAGTAAGAGACAGAATACTATTGCTTTATCTACTACAGAGGTTGAGTACATGGCCTTGACACATGTTGTTAAGGAAGCTATTTCATTACGGAGGTTGTGCAAAGAGCTTGGATTTGCACAAGGAGAGATGATCGTTGGGTGTGGTAGTCAGAGCGCCATTTTCTTGGCTAAAAACCCAGGTTTCCATGTGAGGACCAAGCATATCGGCATACAGTATCACTTCATCAGAGAGAAGATTGAAGACATGGTTGTATTGCTGGAGAAGGTTGACACAAAGGTCAACAATGCTGATTCTCTGACCAAGGCAGTGACTTTAGAGAAGTTTGAATGGTGTACAACTGCATTGGGATTGAAGAAACATACGAAATATTCACCAAGTGGAAGAATGTTGGGTATGGCTCATACTTCACATGCTGATGAGGTCCGTTGTTGTCGGGGTCAACAGAAAGACAACTGGGTGAACCTAAATTGAGTGAACCATGATAAATTGTTGTGTTTATTATCTCTCTTACTTTTTGTAATCGATTTTTGTGATTGTTGATTTTCAACACGAGGGAGTCAAACACCCTTTTCAAATAATATTTCTATCTATGGGTCGAATAGCAAAACACAATAAATAAATTGACATCATATCTCAATGCAAAAATTTAATATGGTAGATCTATGAGTATTTGCTCTTATATAATTCCCACTTAGTATATTTCTAACTGATGTGAGATTTCACCACCACTCGCACTTAAATATTTTCAACATCATGCTCCTCTCAAGGATAAAGCTCAACATCAAGTTTCCCATAGGGGCAACTTATGTAGAAGCTTTTTTTATTATAAATATTGAAATCACACTAACTTTCTACAGAAGCCTCTCAAAATACTAGGAGGAGACCAACCAACTATTGACTTTGATACCATTATTGACAATGAAATAAAGATGCTTTTTAGTCCTTTCTTTCTTTTTCCTTTTTTTAGTGAGGGTCCTTTTCCTTTTTTTTTGGTATATAACAGGAAAATAAAGACAAAATCAAAACTACATCTCTATAACCATTCTAGGCCATGCAATACCCTCGTGGTCCCTACCAAGCAACTCTATACAACCATCGAATAGAGGGGTCTGTCACTATTCCTTTTTATCTTAAGTGAGGGGAGTCACTCTGATAAGGACCTTCTACTATAATACAAAAATAACACGAGAATAATTAATCAGATTTTTGTATATATGAAGCAAAGGACAATTACAGAGACACTGAGCAAGACACATTCAATTTGCAGAATATAAAAGAGAATTACAAGAACTAGAAATGCTTAACAGTAAAGGATAATTCTAGAGCCTCTAGTCTCTCCCAAATCACCCTAAGGTGCCCAAGGTTCCAAAATGGCCAAAAGATACTTCCCTCCACCTACTATCTCCTATTTACTCTAATAGCTTAGCTGTAACAAACTTGCCATGCTTGCCACGGTTACTAAGCAATTCCCACTCTCACAAATTTGGGAATATTCTCCTATAACTGATTTGATGACTCAACATCTATTGATCCTCTGTATACACTTCTAGAATTCAACCATAAGTTTGGTATCGTATCAATACTCCCTCCTAAAACTTTCACCTTGTCCTCTAGGTGAAGATTTTCCTGAAAATATCTATCTCCGGGATCCCACTGCTTGAATTGTGAAGATCCATACCGACTTGAAGCATGGTAACTTCCACCCAGATCCCATTGCTCATCTTTGATTCCCACATATGGCTCTTTGATCAAATATACAGGAACTTGAAGAGCACAATAGAAAAATGCAGACATGCTAACATCATGAAATTCAAAGAATGACCCACACTCTTCAATAATCAAGCCTTTGATTTTAGAGACTCCATCAATTAACCGAACCTTCTGATCATTATTTGAAATTGATGAACCCACACCTGCTGTCGAAGAACCAGTATGAAATATTACCTCAAGTTGGTGACATATACTGGTAACAAAATCATCTTCGGGAACCAAGAGATTTGGCTCTCCATTGACACCAATGACAAACTTTAAAAGAAACTTGAAAACAGACTTCTCAGCCACACCTTGAGTCTTTGTCTTTACACCCAAATCAGGTTTTTTTATCCTTTTTAGATATGCTAGATGAGTGATCGACCCAAAAAATCAGCAACGCAAATAGTTGATTATATGTACATCCTGCAGCAGCAATACATGTTGGCGAAGGTGTTTTTGCTTGCATTTGATCAGAGATGGAATGAATCCTTTTGATCTTAATGATTGGGCGATCATGGAAGCAGCTGTCAGCAATGGGTAGAGGTTGGATCAGATCTCTAATACGGGTCAGATTAATTCGGAGCGACCTGTTTAGTTCGGAGATGAGTACAACTTTGCGTATGCCCGATGCACTAATTTGAGCATCGAAAATGGTGAAGCTGCGGTTGGCGAAAATCAAAATTGTTTTGTCGACCATGAGTTGCAAAAACGGGTAAGGCTCCGAAACCCAATCTGCACTCAATACAAAGATAAATATGTCCATGCTCTTGGTTGGCCTTGGGCTTCACTTAAGTTTTGACAGCATTGGGTGCTTGCGGATGTTTGGGCTTGGGCCCATTTAACAATAATTTTCAGCCAACTCAATAATGCAGCATCTGGACTCATTGGTTTTTTAGCCCATTTATTACATAAAATAGAAATAATGTCATCAACATGGGTCAGCTGTAAATTTCCATTAACTTGGGTCAGGTTTACATGTTGTCCCATTTTCAAATTAGACCTATTATGTTCCTAGCCTGAGCCGTGCGTCGTTCTGTTCACATGACGCTGCAGCAACTCTCCCTCCCTCTCACGATGGTGTTTGTCCGGTGGCTTTGGCAAAAGGGGTGGATCGACCACTAACATCGGTGGCGGTGGCCTTGCTGGCTCCCATGCTCTTTTTACCCACCCATGGTCATCTCCTTCTCGGAAGTGGCCTCCTCGTTCGTCTTCTTTTTCGTTGTCTTCCACTGCAATGATACCAGTGTCCTCTATTTTTTCTTTTTTCGATAACCCCTTCCATTGACAGTTTCTTTCCCTTTTGCTTTCAGCAACGATTTTTTCTTGGCTGGAATTTATGAACTCCTTGTCTGAGATTTGAACCATTGTCGCTTGAGAGCTCTTCGGAATTTCCTCTTTCTGTTCATCACAATTTTTTTATCGGAACACAGTTTGTCTCATGATTTTCCTCCATTCTTTTCTCCTTGCATGATCTCGGTCTCCTCCATAACAGATCTTTGTTGCTGTTCTTGAGGCTCATATTCTGCATCCTCCTTTTTCTCCATTTTCCGGTTGTCATAGATCTGAAAACTGTTACCAAATCTTTGGCTCGATTTCTCTGTTCTTCCTTGTCTTCCATTCTCTTGTCTTCTGTGAATTTGATTTTTGTTGATGGTGTTCTCAAGAACATTGATGCGCTTCAATATCTCCACATTTCTTTCTTCTATGCTGCTCTTTCTTTCTTCCTTGATTGTCTTTATTTCTGGTTCAGCTTCATCATCCTCCAAGCAAATCTCTGGTTGGAATTCGTTGAAGAAAGCTTTTAAAAATGTCCACCAAATAACTTTTGGATTATACCACAATCGATACCAGATTCGAGCTTGTCCGGTGAACGTCTTCCTAGCTACCCATGGCTTTTCAGTTTCAGAGATTCCATGTGCCATAAAATACCGTTCAGCCTGAATCGACCATCCCCAGGCTTCTTCTTCACCGAAAAACTTAGGCATTCTCATTTTCTGAAATTGCTCTTTCATTTTTTTCTTTCTTTCAGCGTGGTCCAAAGCTACCCAGATCGGAAAGCTCTGATACCAATTGATAAGGACATTCTACTATAATACAGAAATAAACCCAAGAACAATTAATCAGATTTTTGTATATATGAAGCAAAGGACAATCACAGAGACACTGAGCAAGATACATTCAATTTGCATAATATAAAAGAGAATTACAAGAAATAGAAATGCTTAACAGTAAAGGATAATTCTAGAGCCTCTAGTCTCTCCCAAATCACCCTAAGGTGCCCAAGGTTCCAAAATGGCCAAAAGATACTTCCCTCCACCTACTATCTCCTATTTACTCTAATAGCTTAGCTGTAACAAACTTGCCATGCTTGCCACGGTTACTAACCAATTCCCACTCTCACAAATTTGGGAATATTCTCCCATAACTGATTTGATGACTCAGCATGTATTGATCCCATGTATAAACTTCTAGAATTCAACCATAAGTTTGGTATCGTATCACACTCTCTATTACATATCAATGAAAATGAAATAAATGAAAAGTACTTTCAAAGCTGAGCATGTTGCAATTTGATTTGAAGAGGAAGGGAACTAGTTTTAAATTGTGAGGATGTTTAGCGACAACCAGACTTTAAAAGGCGCATTTCACAAATAGATATATTGGGCATTCACTTATCTGAGATGATGATGTAAACATTTTAAAACTAATCAAGATCGATGTGAATCTAGAAAGGTTTTAGCTCTAAAAAGCATTTTATTTTTGTTTGAAAAGAGAAAAAAAAATCATTTTAAATTATAAATGCAGTTGAAATTTAAGACATAAAATACTTTACTTTCAACCATGCTACAAATCTTGCATTGTTGTAATGAATGATCACATATTTGTTAAAAATGGATTAAGTAAGCACGATATGAAAGGAAGAATCTATGCACCTAATGCCTTAAGGCTTTGGGTTTGATTATAGTGTTCCAAATCCATTTATTGTTATTGCTCACTTATCCATTATCAGCGGTCTCTTTTCACCATAAGCTCCCTCTGCACGACCAACAATGATATCAGAGCCCAAAATATTTTAACTCACTCATAAATCTTGCATTGTTGTACTGTACTACAAATTTCATTTTAATTTTTCCATTCTCATATTTATGTTTTCAAAGTTCAAACAAACACCCTCTTCAAACAAACAAACAATAACCCTTACAAGGAATGTGGTTTTTTTTGGGTACTAGAAGAGGGCAACAGCCCAATAGAAAAAAAGCAAAATTACGTAAAGTCTAAAACTACCCTACAATCAAAACTAGATTTATCAACAGCAAGAAGCTGGTCCAACGTTGGTGGAGCGTTAGAATAGGTAAAATAACCTTCATTCCAATTTAAAGCCTCATGAGCCAACCAGTTCGCACATTTTACTTGTGTTCCTGTATGTAGGGGTGTAAATGGGTCAGGCTAGCCCAGACCAGCCTACATTAAGCCTGGCCTAGTCTGACCTTTCAGAGAATGTAGAGTAGGCTTAGACTTATAAGAAAGCCTTTTTAACAAATAGGTCATAGACCAATTTTGTCAAGCCTGGCATAAAGCCTTGTAGGCTGACCTATTTAATTTATTAAAATAAAATAAAATAATAATATTTATTTTATGTGGCAAAGTACTAATATCAACCCTAATTTTTATGTGCACCGCCGCTTCTCACTCTCGGCTTCGTCTGGGGTATTATTTTGACTTTTTCTTGTTTGTCATTTTTTTTCTTATGAGAAGTACTAGTGCATGTATGAATGAAACTTTCTTTGCTATATACAATTATTTTCTTTGCTTATTATCTATAGTGGAAGGCCTACAAGACCTGTAGGCTATGTCAGGCTTTCTTATTTTTAAAAATAGGCCAGGTTGGCCTACAAATAAAGCCTTTAATAGGCCAGTAGGTCAGATAGGCTGAATTTCTTTTTACGTAGGCTTGGGCCAGGAAGGCCAAAGCCCAGCCTAGCCCATCTCATTTACACCCCTACCTGTACGTATGTCTGAGAACAACTGTACATTCCTCATGTAACAAGGATCTCACCATGATCATCAGTTGTGTGGCCTTTATTGACCAAAAGTATTTCAATCTTGTCAAAATGCCCAGCTGCTCAATTTTTAAATCAAAGATCTTTTTTTCATCAAAAAATTAAACCTAGATACTAGGGGACTTTTATAGATTCAATTATAAGCGTTTGATTTACATTAAAATTGCATCAAATCGTGTGAAGTTACCATCCAATTATAGGACTTTCTGAATTTTGCATTTCAATTTATTTATTTTTAGATATTATCCATTGGCTCATCGATTAATTGATTAATCCAATTTGAATAGAGTAGAACCACATTGGTGACGAAACTCTTGACTATAATTTAACACATATGCTAGGAACTCGAAATTGAGACCATTGGTTAAAGAGAAAAATATTTATCCTTTTAAAGGATGACACTTTTAGTTAAAACTAGTATTTTATTTAAAATTTACACTAAAAAAATCTCACTCTCTTTTCCCATGATTTCTATTGTTTATCTCATTCTCTCACTTATAATAACACCACTTTATATCATTTAAAAAAAGAAACATTAATCCCTTGGTTAAATTTTAACAATCTCAAGAAAAACTTGCTTGGGGGCTTAGGGGGGTGTTCATTGCTTCCATCCCCCAACAACACATACAATTAAATAAGGCCTCAAAAATTCGAACAGCATTTCATACATGGTTTAATTTATTTATTCTTGTGAAATCTATTACAAAATATGGAAGGGAATTGGTCTGTACACACAATCTTGTAAAAATATCTACTGAAAAATAAACAAATCAAAATGAAGATACATAAACCTTGTTGCTATGTGGCTTTGAAATATGAAAGGCTCACCCCATCCTATCCAAGATTTGTGGCAATTCCTTATCCTCTTGTTCTCTTTTATTCTACAACCCATAACTCACAATTGATTACATGTAGGAAAATTATACTCTTATGTTACATAAGATATCTCTCTCATTTCACACTCACATAAAAAGATGTGTCCCTCTCTTTTTTTCTTTTTCCTTTTTAAAAAATTGGTGGACATTATTTAATGTATCTCACAACATAAGATAACATCTCTCCTATAGCATGAGAGAAGTAAAAATATTGTTGAGGACTAATATATATATATATATATATATATATATATATATATATATATATATATATATATATATCCACATTCCATATAAAATTGGAATGAAAATCCAAATTAATGTCGAGGCACATGTACCTATATCTATATTCTTTATAAAATTGAAATAAAAACCCAAAAACCGTAACCATCATCAGTCTTTGCACAACCACACTTTTATTTGTTGAAACAAACAGGTATTAACTTCACGGTACACAGAATGTGTACCGCATACAACACTGGTCCCATACCTAAAATGACTATTTTGTTTTCAAAGAAAAGAGAGAGAGACAAACAACGTATGTAACTGGTACACACACAAATGGACATTCAAACTTAACTAACTATTCAACTGAAATCAGGCCCACTCCGTGGGGCAGTTCCACCCACATGGGTAATATGGCCCGTGGTCCTGCCCACGCCAGTGTTCATCCCAACTTGATGTGAGCCCATTACATCTTCCATGAGTTCTCCATGCCCAAGCCCATGCCCATGAGTTGCTGACATCTGGTTAGCCCCCATTGGTTGTCCATACTCACCAGTGGTGGAGTATGTAGCAGTCTCAGTCACGGGCCCAGTGGCGGTGTAGTGGCCCTCCGCCATGTGGCCAGCCGTGGCAGACTGTTTGGCCACCGCGTTGTGCTCACGCGCCTCCTGTTTATCCATCTCAGCATGGGTGATCCTCTCCTCTTTCTTCTGGGTTGCCATATCCTTCTGCGTTGGATCATGTGCAGTCACCCTCTCAGCCTGTTGAGCCACACATTACACAATACACACATTCATCACTTCCAAAAATTTTTAACACACCAAAGAGAAGAAGTGACCCACCATTCTATTTACGAAAACATTTTCTCATTTGCATGTGAATTCAATTCTCATGACTCTTCGATTTGCGTGTAATTTTTTTTTCTTTCACCACTAATTGAATCACAACATGATAATTGAATTCACATGCAACATGAAAAAATCAAATCCCTTCTATTTATTTAGCACATTGATAAATTAACATCAAAATTGATCTCTAATATAATTGAATTACTTTACTCTAAAAAACAAACAATATTAAAGAATTGTCTATAAAAGAAAAAACATTGCTTTTTTGGATCGTTGTTTTTGTAACACATACAATATTATTAAGATATTATATGTTAAGATAGGGAAAAAAATATTTCTGTTTGATTGAAGAAATTTTTTTGTACGTCAAACTCATACGCAAAATCAACATGTTAAAATATTATTATTAAATAACAACACTAACAATAATGATAATGAACAACAATGTTGCCAAAAATAATGATAAAAAGATGGTACATTTCATTAACAATGAATCAAGAAATGCTAACAGATAAAATATAAACATAAAAAAATAAGAAATTACAAGAAGAAAAAAAAAAGGAAAATGAAAACCTTCTCCTGGACAGTGGCCTTGGTCTTATCCAAACCAGACTTAGCAGAGGCGCCAATGTTAGCGGCGGTTTCCTTAATGGTCTCTGCAGCTTTCCTTGCAGCCTGCATTTTCACTCTCTAAAACTCTCCGATGTTCTTTTTATCTTTCTTTTTTTTGTCTCTTCAGATCAATTTCAATTTCAATGGCCAAATGAAATAGCAGGTTAACACCCTGCGTTTATATAGATTTAGGTGCTCCTCTATCTTCTACACACGTGTCCAACATAGTACACGTGGCAACTTGTTAATGGCAAAACAATTAATTATCTGACACGTAACTGCCATATGTCTGCTTACAAGTAACTTAAGGAAATAACGCCCGTTTAGGAAGTTGCTAACATGTTTTGTGGATCCGGGCAGTTTTGTGAAATGTTTTTATTTATGGGATTCGTTATTCTATTTATTATTTTTCTGTCTATTTTTGTCTCTCATTTTCTAATATCTTTATATCATAATCTCAAGAAAAAAGAGAAAAATAAATGTTAGTTAAGATTCTGATCTAACAGTATTGGAGAGTAATCAACAAACATAAATAGAAAAAAAGGTATCCCTTTATTTATTAAACAGATTGGTGTTTCTTCTTTTAAAGATATTGAATGTATTACTTTAAATGAGAGAAAAAGATACATAATAAAAGTATAAGCAAAAAAATGAAATATTTTTTATTAATTCAAATTTTAAATAAAAATATTAGTTTTAACTAAAATGACAATCATTTAAAAGGATAAATATTTTTCTTTTTAATTAAATGAGACACGATATACTTAGCACTAATTAAATTTTTAAATATTTTCAAAATAAATTAATTATTATCTTTTAAATAAAAAACATATTTTTAATTTTGAATTCATTCATTTATATATTAAATTAAATTTTTTGAGTGATTTAATTCTTTAGATTGCTTTGTCTATATCATTCTTATTTTTTATTTTTAAAATTTTAAAATTTTAATTAATTACGTAAATCCCTTTTACAATTATTTCTATTTGAGGCTTCTGAAATTTTCACATAAAAATATTATCCTTTAAATTTATTTTTCTGTATAGATTCGCCTGCTAACTAATTATTATCTCAAATTTGTCATATTGATTGAACATACAACTTTTTTCATGCCTAACAATATTAAAACCACTAAGATATTATTTCCTTCGTGAAAAAAAGGAATTAATATATGTTAGGTTTGGATGAAGCTGAAAGCATGTCGTTTACGTTTATGATTTGTTACATGGCTTTCTCACATGCCACAGCTGATCAAAGTCACGGCTTTGTCGATTTCTTCACGTGTTTCTCAAAGCAGCACATATTCGGTTCCTTTCTACATTGTTGTTCCCCACTTTTTCTTTCTCAATTTCAAGCTTTCACTTTTCACCCTTCAATCACTCACTCACAACTATTACAAAAAATAAATCTACCCAATACCTAACATGCATGATAATTAAGAAGACTCAATAGAAGTTTTTGGAGAACATCAAACACATTGATTAATTGGTCTGAGTTTGATTCAGTTAAATCAGTATTCTCAAGTTCAAATTATGAATATGCAAATATGTTATATATATATATATATGGGCAGGATATTCTTACACTGGTGTAAGAGTTAGAAGTCTTACATTCAATCTTGATCATTGATCCACTTGTATCCAATGAATCACATTACTAAAAAATTGGGGCCCTTAGATATATTGGGATCAACGGTTCAAGATTGAGAGTGTAACCATGGTGTAAAATGATCCTGATATATATATATATATATATATATATATATATATATATATATATATATATATATATATATATATATATATATAGGCAGGATCCTTTGACGCCGTGTCAAAAATTCAAATCTGACACTTTATCTGCGGAGCCGTTAGATCAAAAAAGATCGCAACAACTATTAATTTGTAAGCATGTGACACCATTGATCTTTTTTGATCTAATGGCTCTCAGATAAGGTGTCAAATTTCAAATTTGACACTAATATCAAAGGATCCTACCTATATATATAGGGCTTAACGTTTCTCAAGGTGTTTGAGATAATTTTTATCTCCGGCTACTAAATCATGACCGTACAAAGATGGATCAATGGTGATGGAAGCGAGAGAAAAATGGAATAGTAACCATTCAAAGATGAATAAATAAATATAAGGAAATAAATAAACAAAACGATGTAATTTTAGGATGGCCGGAGATAAACTTATTTCAGAGTTCCGGAGAAATATTTTACCCATATATATATATATATATATATATATATATATATATATATATATATATATATATATATATATATATATATATATTTGTGTGTGTGTGTGTGTGTGTGTGTGTGTGTGTGTGTGTGTGTGTGTGTGTGTGTGTGTGTGTGTGTGTGTGTGTGTGTGTGTGTGTGTGTGTGTGTGTGTGTGTGTGTGTGTGTGTGGGTGTGGGCAATGATGGCCATGGCAAGCCATGGCAAGCCATGGCCATGATTG
>JAVKPL010000858.1:0-15732 GCA_032173675.1 Gastrolobium villosum
AGTAGCTGGCGGCAAGGCCTGCAGATTCGCAGCCTGCCCCGAAGAAGACGGACAATTTCTAGCAAAGTGGCCATTCCGACCACATTTATAACAAGCCGACGGATCAGCACCACATACACCTTTGTGGTATTCACCACACCTCCCACATTGTGGGGTAGGATATCTATTCGCAGCACCACCACCACCAGTATTTCCACCCCTTTTAAACTGACCAGGAGGCTGCCTCACATGCAACCCCCTACCTCTATTATTAAAACCTCCTCTGTTGGCATTACCAGAAGGACCAGGTGTCCTCTTAACATCTTGCTCTTTTGTAGAATCAGATTTCGGATATCTTCCATAAACAGTCTCGACCCTCTTACATTGGGTCACCAAATCAGCAAAGTTCCTCACAGCGGTATTAGACATCCTCTTTGCAATCTTCTCACTCAGCCCTCTTTGAAATTTAGCTGACAGGAATTCCGGAGTAGGTAGAGTACCTCCATAGTTAGCAAACTTGACAAGTTCATTGAATTTTGCCACATAGGCATCCACAGTCATAACACCCTGTACCAGATTATCAAATTCACCTTGCTTAGCCTCCCGAACATCACGGGGAAAATATTCTTCATGAAAAAGGCCTTCAAACATAGTCCAAGTAAGGACCTCACCCTGAATAATAAATGGGCGAGACACATTGTCCCACCACTCCTGGGCATCACCCTCCAGCATATAAACAGAATACAATAACTTCTGAGGATCTTGGCATCTCATAACCTGAAAAATCTTGTCCATGCCCCTCAACCAAGCAGTGACCTCCTTTGGGTCCCTTGACCCCAGAAATGCGGGTGGCTTATGTTTCCGAAAAGATATGAGCCTACGCTCATCATCAGCATTATCAATAACTTGCCCAGCAGCCCCAGTAGATTGGGCAACAGATGACGGATCAGGAACATAACTAGGATCCGTAGTAGTATGATGACTAGCCTCACCAGTGTGGTGACTAGCCCCACTCTCCCCCTGTTGAGGAGTAACTGATGGCGTCGGTGTAGGAGTCACCGTAGCCGTATGCGGAGGTGTATCTTCCCTCCTAGGACGACCTCTATCCGCCCTCAACTCAGCCATAAAGGCCTGCATCATATCCTGATTTGCTTTCATCAGGTTCTCTGTCATATTTCTGTTTGCAGCCGTTTCCGCCTGCAGAGCATTCAGTGCTGCAGTGATCGGATCCGGTGGCAAAGGACCTGCACCACGTGCCCCACGGCGACCTCGTGCCCTACTCATGATATCTGTACATGTAACACAAAGGAATGAGCTGATCAGACCCACACTGAGGAATCACATATACATTAATCATAAATAGTTCACAGATAGCTATGGCACACAAGATACATCACATACAACAATCAGAGTTCCCTAAACAAAACTGCTCTGATACCATAAAATGTAACAGCCCGTTGTACACCGGTATTGTTAACATTGAGTATGATATTAAGCGCAGTTACAATCACAGTGATTAGATTAATTAAATTACGGGCAAATTTTTCTTTTAACATATTCCTTTTCCTTTTCATAAATACAGTTTCCGTAATCAATTAAAACCACACTATAATTGTAAATGCCATTTGCGGAATCATACACTTTCTAACATCATAAATCATTCTTTTTATTCATTTCATTTGAACTCACCACCTTACTCTCATCTTTTACCAAATTGTAGTCCTTTACGTTGTCTACGCGTGGTTTCAAACCACATATCATTTGGAGTTCTACCCATCAAGTCATACCCCTTTCTTTAAGTCAAGAAAAACCTGATTTTTTCAAAAATTTCACTGTGGTAATCGATTACCAGTGGGTGGTAATCGATTACCACCTGTCAAAAATGAGGCAGTAGCCAAATTTTGACCTCCTCTGTTCTGGTAATCGATTACCAACCTTGGGTAATCGATTACCTCACATGGTAATCGATTACCAAGCCTCAGTAATCGATTACCAGTGAAGACAGTAGCCAATTTTCGTCCCCTGTTGCATGGTAATCGATTACCATGCTTGGGTAATCGATTACTATGCAGCAAAATGACAGATTACAGCTGTTTTGAGCCCCAAAAAGGGTGTGTAATCCATCCCTAACCCCTTGGTACTCCACATAACACATAATCATTTCCTAATGTTGGCTCTAGGCCCTTCCATCATGCATTTTCCTTAAGTTTAACATCAATTACATCATTCTCAAATAGTGGCCATTTACATGTACATATGGACCACATTTACAACATAACTCATCAATACTTCAAGGCTATGAATGTGGCAATGGACAAGTCCCATGCTCACTCAAAATATACAGTTATCCAGGCCATGAATAATAAAACATATCAAGACTTAGCATATGACCATGAACACTAACAAAAGCATGGAAAATGACATCATGCAATATGTTCATGACCTAAGTCTCAAAACACTAATGGTATGCTATGTGCACTCCATAAACTCCTCCAAAAAGCCATGCAATCCATATGCACCGCATGCCCATCCAACGTCCACTATACGGGCTTCTTGCCCGAAGCTCCTCCCGGCTCATAGTGACCTGAAATGTGGTCCCCCAAACACGGGGTGAGATATACGGATATATCTCAGTAAACCAATGGAGCTAGAGGCTCTCTCCACTCCATGGCTCACTAAAATGTATCAAAATGACATAATATGCTATGCAAGTACAACAATATCACCATCCACCTGGAGACACCCAAGAACATCCACTCATGGATTCGTGTTCAAGGACTCCATCATATAACTCCCGAGACAGTCCTGGCGCCTCTCCCATGGTTGAGACGACTCCATGGCAATACCCAACCGGAACTCCTCATGAGCCCTATCCGGCGGACGTCCCCCGCTTGGATCATCCTGATGTCGCTCCCAGAGTCAACACCATGGCATCTCCAACTGGCATTCTCCCGTAGGACGAATCCAGCGGATGTCCAAACCAAACACACGTCAACTGGCCAGTGACCAAACAATTTTTCACAAAATACAAGCAATATGCATACAAGCACACAAACACATCATGTCATCACTACATAATCCAACCACAACCTTCCTCTAGGTGTGGTGGAGCTCACTAGGGATTAAACCCAAGTTCCAAGAGTTTACCTTAACACGAGCAACACCGTTCCAAACGTATGCTCCAATTCAACTTCTCTCAAATCCAACCGTGTGAGGCACCCTACAACAATCATTAAATCCAATTTACTCAAAAACTCATTTTTCATCAAAATTCCTCAAATTTTGCCTAAGTTACAAATCCGTATTTTTCACCAAAAATTTACATAGCATTTCTAGCTTACAAACATGATTCTAAGGCCTTTTCATCTAATAGCATTTTTGCATTTGGGCTCTCTATCATCACACATCTAAAATCAAAGCTTTGAACACATATTCATAGATCTATGGAATCAACTATAAAGAGACCACAAATATACTTACAATGAGTAGTATGATCACCACCAAGGCTTCACTAAACCATTTGAAGCTCAAAACTCCAAGAAATCTTCAAGAACACTAATGGGTCGAATCTGAGTTTGCCAAAAACGTGGCCAAAGAGGTGGATTCAAGGCTTCTAGATGCTACCAATGGCTTTGGAAGGTTGTTTACGATAGATTTCAACACCAAAATCAAGCGATTCGGTGGAGAAATGAAGAAATGGGAAGAAAGTGTGAAAATGGTGAAAATGGCTTCTTTTGCCCCTGTTGGTGCGCACGGGAGGTGAGGAAAAGAAAGAAGGAAAAGAAGAAGAAAAGGGAGGTGGCCCAAGTGACTTCGGTCACACGGGTCCCACACGCGATCTAACTTTACCTCCGATAAAAATTCCAATCATAATTCCTTAATCTACGTATTTTTCCAGTCCATAACATATTTTTCTTTCTCCAAAATAATGATAAAAATTTCACACCTATCGGTACACTCACACTCATTATTTTAACACTTAAAATCACTATTCATCGATTTTTCTCAAATTTGCCTATTTACTCAATTTTTCGCCCTGATTCCATTTCCAACCTTACTTTTGTCATTTGAAATCTCTAACTCAATATTTAAGCCTCCTAACACACGGTTGGCAAATTACCGTTTTGCCCTTTTTGCCCCTTTTGGCCATAATACTTGGATTTTCACTAATCCATCAACTTTCATTTCATAATATAACATTAAAATAAACATTTAAATACTTGAGGTGTTATACCACCACAGTAGTTCGTTGCTCTTGATACAACTACAACATTCCTTGGATTTTAGGCCAAGTTTTTCAAACAAAAGAGAGTAGGTATGTGAATTCAAGACCATTGTACAATTACAATCAACCATAACTAGTCATAGTGTGACAATCCTAGATTACAAAAGTCAAAAATAAAAGACAGATACAGACCCAAAATTACAAGCCTACTCCAAAAATATATTCAGCCCAAAAAGATTATAAGTTCCCACTGCAGTAGTCTGTTGCTCTTGATACAGCTGCAACATTTGCTCTTGGTAATTGATCTTGACAGTAGTCTGCTAAAAATGTAAAAAATACAATAATAAAGGAATTAAATACCAACATAAGCATATAAGTATAGCTAACATTGGGAAAAAAATTCTTACATTAAGTTGTCTTCTGTTTTTTGCAAGTTGATTGGTAGTGACCATATTCTCCACAGGATTTGCATGCTCTCCTTTTAACCAATGACCTATTTATTGATAATTCAATAACACCTTTGTACCTTCCTGTTAAAGCCTCTTTGTCAGAGTCCTTCCTTTTTTCTACCTTTTGATTGTGATATATATGGGTCTTTGATATTGAAATTTGAATCATAATATGCTATATCACATATCAAATTTTGTTGACTTAACTCTAGAGGAGCTTCATTGACATCAAGCATTTCTATTTCCATTGTGCTGGCCACATCATAAATACGATCAAGTTCTGTCACAATATACTTGTATGCATATTCTGATCTTTTAGCCAAATCAGAAAGTCTACTAAATTTAGTCTGCACATGCAAACTTCTCAAAATATCTGAATCATGATTTGAGATATCATGATTGTCCCCAACCCCAATATATGTATTGGCTTCTTTAGTCCAATGTTGCATTATATAGTGGCTAGGAATTTGAATAATATTTTTTACTTGAAAAATCACCAATATGTGTCTACATAGGATTCCCATAAATTCAAAAAGTTGACAACCACATGTAGCAACCTTTGACTCTAAATTCATATCAACAATGAAACTATCCCGAGTATCGAAACAATTCGAAATTCGATACTTACATTGTGAACCATTTTTCTCAATCTTCTCCTTTATAAAATGGTTGACTCTAATAAGCTCATCCTGAAACTTACGGAACACATTTCTGGTATAGATTGATACAACATGCTCTTCAATTTTTGAGCCAATACTCAAACTGTGTGATTTATGTCAGGACTCAAAGTCCTCTCTTTTTTCAGCCTCATAACGGTTGTTGATTTCCTTCTCAAATCTCACTACAAAGTCTCGTAGTGTTGTGGTTGCATTAACGAAGGAATGTAAAAAAAGAATTGATGCTCTCACTTCTTTGTGTAGTATTCATACCGGCAAAAAATATGCTCCTATTATACACCGGTATCCATGACTCTCTAATTTCAAATAATCTTTAAAGCCATTCATTTTTCTGCAAATTGTACACAACCATTATATTTTGCCATTCATCTTCAAATTCTTTGATAGTTGAAGATTCTCGAATACACCTTTTCAGCTCACGCTTGAATGTAGAATTCTTATGATATATGTGTGCAAGCTTTTCAGGAAACTTCTTTCTAATGTGCCACAAGCATAGACGATGACGAGTTTCAGGAAATACCTTGGCCACAGCAGCTCCAATAGCTAAATCTTGATCAGTTATTATGGAAACAGGCTTCTTCCCATTCATTGCCTCAAGCCAAGTTTCAAATAACCATATAAAATATTTCTCGGTTTCATCTTGCAATAAGGCACAACCAAATAAAATTGATTGAAGATGATGGTTTAATCCAGTAAATGGGGCGAACGACATGCTATATTTGTTAGTTCTATATGTAGTATCAAAAGAGATTACATCTCCAAACTGTTGATAAGCATACCTTGATCTAGCATCCACCCAAAAGAAGTTTATCATTCTATCACCAGCATCACATTGTATAGAATAGAAAAAAAATCAGGATTTTGAGATTGCTTTTGTTTGCAGTAATTGAAAACAGCTAGTGCATCTCCGATATCCAAATTCTTCCTTCAAAGATTTCTCAAATGATTCCAACAATCCTGATTAGAAAAAGCTAAATCATTGCCACTAAACATTGCAGCAACCTTTCCAGTAGGCAAACCTTCATCATTAAACTTTTCAACAAGTCTTCTTGCAGCACCATTCATTTTTTTATGACACCTCAAATAAGATAAACTCTTAGGACTAGCCATGATATGATTATGATTATTATCAAAAGATTTGATAACCCATATACCTCGATTCTTATCCTTTGTCACAGAAAGTGATGCCTTACACCCCGAGCGAATAGTTGAAGACTTTTTCTTATAATCTCCCTTATCATTGTTTTTCTTCTTGCTATTTTCACCGTGCTTACAACATACAAAAAGGCCGTAATTGTTTTTACTAGAGCGAATACGGACCCCAAACCCCTTTGCTTTAGCAAATAATGTATAAAAATTTTCAACATTTTTCAATGATTCAAATTCCATTCCAACATGAGGTTGAACAATAATTTCATTAACATCAGAAGATTGTGGCATATTAACTGGTAGGATAGAATCTGTTACCATTATGTTGTCCGAAATGATATCAGGCTCCACATTCATTTGGGAAAAATTATAATTGGAGTCCAAAAGTGGATCTTTCATCCCCTGTTAAGAGATATAGAAAGTGAATTTTTTTTCCAAAATATTTAATAAGATCTTTGACAAAGTAAACATGTAGCTCTTCAGCATTTTCATAAAATGGTAGTGATATGTACACATACAGTCATGTAGTAAAAATGCTTGTACTAAAGTCAATTAAAAAATACCTATCGCACACCTATTAGTTGATTCTATTTATCTCTTTTGTTCTTAGCTTCTATTCTGTTTCTTGTTTAAAAGTTATGAAGGTAGATTGGCAATAAAAAATATAGGGTATCTTAATGATTTCTTTTTTTATCCTATTCTTTTGACTGAACTGTTCTATCCTGATGGCATAATAAAACAAAAAGAACAAAATTAGGGAGCCCATTGGTAAGTTATTTTATAATATTTATGAGCCTACAAAAAAATGGAGCCCTTTAAAAAGTCTTCAATCAGCGTCGAAATGAACAAAAGGCATTCACATTTTATTAAAGTTCTCAAGATGTAAAGAAGCAGACCATCCAAGTTTAAAATCAAGAAGTTAATTCTAAGGAAATAAAGACATTTGCCAAAATCTCCATTGAAAAGTACAATCAGCCCAAAACAGAACACATCATGCATGCTACATTTTCTGTTTTTTTTGTGTGGATAAAATTAAATAAAATTCCAAGCCACAAAAAAATTAGAGTCACGATACCTGCGTATCAACCTTGGAAGGTGAAAGCCCATCGAATTCCTTCCCTTCACAGTCTTGTAACACATGAACTACCTCCTCGTCCTTTGTAATGGAGAGCATGATACAATTTCTATTTTGGGTTCAGTAAAAAAGGAGAAGGGAGTGTGAATTTGGAGAAATGGGCTCTAAGAAGATTGAGGTGAAAAGCTACAAATGAGGGAGAAGAAGTAAGAGGAAAAAAAAAAGTAAGAGGGAAAGGCGCGCAACAGACGACGAAGAAAAAGAAAGAAGAAAAAAAAAATCGATAAAATGAAGTCATGTGAAAGTTAAAGTGAACTATTATAGCCGTCAGATGTTATTAATATATATATATATATATATATATATATATTGTTACGGTCAACCATATTCTATGCAATTAGGCACAATTCACCCTATATTTTCTCATCTAGAGTATACTTCAACTTGTTAAATAAGAACGTATTACACACTACAAGCATTTTAGACTTCTTTTCCATTGTTAACAATACTTATCTAGTAGAAACTTAATACGAGCCATACAAATTGAAGACTTCAGTAAATAAAAGACTCGATTGTCATTTGTCTGCAAAATTATTTTGTGTTGATGAATATCACGCTCACCTTAATCGATTGTGCAAATCATTTATTTTTCTGCAGAAATAAAAGTAGTAATTTATTTCAAACGTGATTTTTTTTCCCCATGTTTAAATAGTACACATACTATCATCGCTTAAACTTTGTGTAATAACAATACCGAATTACAGATGCTTTTACCCATCAAAATATAATAAAACTTAATTAAGTAGGAAAAGATGAAGCTGCGGCTTTTATTTAACAAGAAGGTACTTAAAAGAACGAAGTGCGTTTGTAGAAAGGAGGCCATTGTGGTATCACTATAATGTAGAACTTAAAATAAAAACAACTATTTTCTTGTGGAGAAGACAAAACTTGTATTTCTCTTTTTCTTGTGATTTGTTGCTTACAATATGGATTAGTTTATATAGGCACTAGATTGCCTTTTCATAAACCAAACATTAAATTAGCCATAAACCACAAAAACTAAACTTCCAACTCTTGGCCTCTCTAACTCTTGACCTTTCACTTTCTCACAACTCTTGGCCTTTCACTTTCTCACAACTCTTGGCCTTTCACTTTCTTACAACTCTTGGCCTTTCACTTACCTAAACACATGACTGCTTAATTAAGACTATTAAATATAAAACTAACAAAACATATAAAGTTTATTCAACAATTCTCCTTCATAAACTTAAATGGTTCTGCCATCTTTCATCCCAAGCATCTTCTTGCAATTGTTGAGCAGCAACGTCGGCAGTGGCTTTGTGAAGATGTCCCCTGTAACATCCCCGTCTCGAGCCGGTTCAATTAACATACATATGATACAACAGAAACAGCGGAAAACTTAAACTTACGAAAATACGAGCTAACTTTTTCTTTTTCTCTTTTAATGTTCATAAGGCGTTAACGAAAATCGGGCAGAGTAACCTCTGTAAATCGGACAACCGGGGATTTCCCAATCCCACTCCTAAGAGTTCCTGATAGACAGTTTCAACAATATTTATATCCAGAAGTACCAGTCATGCAATTATAATCAGATACCCATCCATGGGCGCATGCAAAACTTGGCTCCGTGCCACTAATCTAACAGCATGCAATCCAAGACATAAGCATAATTGAATACTACATAATCATATCAACATGCCTGAATACAAAAATGTACATGCATCAAACTGAAGAACATGTACAGAACATATACAGGCCATATACAGAGTGAAAGATCAGACATAATGATCCCCAAAATAACTGAAATCTAAACTACATCAACACACTCCAAAAAAAGGTAGTAGCCTACAGCCACTCAAAATCCGATCAGTCGAACGTCTCAGCCACGTGCCGCGTCTCTGCCTGCTGAGGGTTCACCGGCAGTCTGGGAACCTGAAATCATGTCCCCAAAGAGGGGTGAGATTACAAATCTCAATAAGCTCCAGGTTTATAGAGAATTCTCCATACCCCTGGCTCACTCCTGCATGAAGGTCAGATACAGAGTATACAGATACAACATATAGCAGATATCATAACTGAGCAGAACATATAATCATATCATAACAGAGACGTGCGCCGTCATTTCCAAGGGATGGCCCCAAACGGAAATAGAGTAACTCAGAGGTGTACACTGTCAATCTCAGGCAAAACCCAAGAAGACATTCGTGTACCAAAAGTCAATACATAAATCATATCAGAACCAGTCTTATCATATCATATCATATCATGTCATATCATATCATATCATCAAATATCTCTATATGAATGCACCTATACAGAGTGTCTACACAGTCATATAGTCCAACCATAGTCTACTAACTATGGTGGAGCACTCAAGTAGGAAAAGACTCCTTAAACATAGAGCTTACCTCTTGAAGCTTTATCGATCTGCTTACTTGTGACACAAGTTACTTATATTTCTTCAAGAGATTCCGATCCTTTTTAGTTTCTAGGTACACCTAGAGCAAGAATCCACAAATACAAATCAATAAAATGCTATCATGCCTAGATTTTCCATAAGGCATACATTTTATCGCTTATCTTCATTTCTTTACGTTTTTGCCAATACCATGCCAATACGCAAGTCATGCCCATAATTCTATAAATCCTTTTATTAGACATTTATTACAATTTTTCTATTGCTCTCTAGCCCCAAAGACCTTAATTGGCCGAAGCCAAACTAAGAAGGCTAGGACTTTCATTGGGTTTATTTAACCAAAACCAATAGTTCCTAGAACCTCATTTGTTCCCTAAGTTCTATCTAGCAATTTAAAACACATCCTTTGGCCCATTGTTTCTCTCAAGGCCGAAATCCTTAAAGGAAGGCCTAAGGTGCTCTTTCTTTATCATTTCATTTCTTTTCCTTAACTTTGCAACTTGCACTATATATATATATATATATATTGTCCAATATATAATTTTGGACAAAATCCCTCTATGGCACCTTATGGCCTAGCCTAAAGGCATGACACCCTAATATATTTTTTTCTTACTTTGTATTCTTACTCATTCATCACTTTTCCACTTATTTCAACACATGAAGCCTTCCAACTACGTGGATTAAAATTTTATACATCATTNCCTCATAACCATATGAAAGGGAGCCCACACCATGGATTTTTTTATTTNTNTATTTTAAACATTTGCTTCACTTAATTTTTGTAACTTTTACATACATAACAACTTCACAATCCATATCATTTAACTTTTTTTTTTTGCACAATGAATCCTCCATAATCCTATATGAACGAACCATAAAGGGAGAAAGCATAGGATTTTTCTCCAATTTGTTACATACATAATTATGCTTATTTTTCCATTTCTATATACAAAACATCAAGAATCCATCATCAATTAAATTTTAAACTAATTTATTTCCCACCCAACACATGCTCACAATTTTCATGACTCAAATCATCAAAATGAAGCCATAGAAATAAAGGTTTCTTACCTCTAAACACTTGTACAAAGCCTAGAGAGCAACCTCCAAGCAAAGCTCCATCAAAAACTCACTTTTTTTCCTCCAATGAATAGTAACTCGAAAATGGGGGGAGGAAGAACTCTTCACACACTCAACAATAGCTTAAATTGATGGGTGGAATGGGTTCATTGGGTGGTTTACAAGCAATTTCATGTGTGGAATCATGCTTTTTGATGGCCAAATGAGTGAGAATGGAAGGAAGAAAGAAATAAACCCTAGGCCCTCTTCTCCTTGATGCAGCCACGGGCTTGGGAGGGATGAGGGGAGAGAGAAAAGAAAAGGGAACATCACGTATAAAGAAGGAGAAATAAGGATTTCAATGTGTGTAAAATTTAAGTTACTTTAACTGGGTAAAAGTTTATCTATCTACACACCTCCATTTATTACCAAACTTTACCTAATGGACTAGAATATTTTTCTAGTCATATTTTTAACTTTACTTTCATTTTTCGGGTAACTTTGTTTACCCGCATTTATATCCCTTAACTGTCATTTTAACTCCTTTTTCACCAAAGGTGACTTTATTCATTTTACTTCTAATTATTCTTCAATATTAAATCCCCAATTACTAGTGAGGGTTATTATATTCACCCCACCTTTTAAGGATTTTGCCCACAAAATCAAATATCAAATATAACATATACCTGACGTCAAACTCAGGGTACTGCTGAAGAATTTCATTCTCCCGCTCCCAAGTAGCGTCCTCAGGAGGCAATCCTTCCCATTGCACCTTGATCATGGGAATAGTCCTATTTCTCAATACTTTTTCATCACGTGCTAGAACCTTCAACGGACCCACAACAAACTTCAAGTCTTTTCTTACTTCAATAACGTCCGGCTGAACAATGTGGGACGCATCAGGCACATATTTTCGAAGCTGACTGATGTGAAAGACACTATGTAGATTTGACAGATGTGGAGGTAAGGCAAGCTGGTATGCCACAGGTCCGACCCTCTTTATAATCTGGTAGGGCCCAATGAACCTAGGGCTCAACTTCCTCACTCCTAGAGCACGCCCAACACCCGTAGTCGGAGACAAACGGATAAACACATGATCCCCTTCCGAAAATTCAAGGGGTCGATGCTTTGCATCATAATAACTCTTTTGGCGGCTCTGTGCTTTCTTCAATCGATCCCTTATCATCATAATCTGATCGGTAGTCTCTTGGACCATATCTGGCCCAAATAACTGCCTCTCACCAATTTCTGCCCAACACGTAGGCGCCCTGCACCTACGGCCATACAAAGCTTCATAGGGAGCCATGCCCAAACTGGCATGATAACTATTATTATAGGAAAATTCCACCAGAGGGAGATACTTATCCCATGCATTTCCCTGTTCTAGGGCACAAGCCCTCAACATGTCCTCCAGTGTCTGAATAGTCCTCTCAGTCTGACCATCAGTCTGAGGGTGATAAGCCGTACTCAGTCTGAGCTGCGTACCAAATGCTTGTTGCACTGCATCCCAAAGTCGAGACGTGAATTTAGGGTCCCGGTCACTAATGATACTTTCAGGAACACCATGAAGTTTCACAATCTCCCTTACATATAATCGAGCTAACTGCTCTGTAGAGAAACTTGTTTTGACTGGTATGAAATGTGCAGACTTTGTCAATCTGTCAACAACTACCCATATAGAATCAAAACCAGCTTGAGTTCTCGGTAATGCCACTACAAAATCCATTGAAATGCTGACCCATTTCCATTCTGGAATATCCAAGGGCTGCAGTAATCCAGAAGGTCTCTGATGCTCAATCTTAACTTTCTGACAAGTCAAACACTTACTCACATACAGAGCAATATCTTTCTTCATTCCTGGCCACCAGAAATTTCTTTTCAAGTCTTGGTACATCTTAGTAGCACCAGGGTGGATAGTGTATTTACCCATATGGCCCTCAGCCAATACCTCATCAACCATCTGACCTTTCGGAACAATGATCCGATCCTTATAAAACTTAAGACCGAATCCATCAGTGGACACGAAGTCCTGATCTTTCATAGACTGAATCTCTTTATCAAGCAATTGAGCTTCTTTGATCCGCTCGACTAAGGAGTTCTGGACTACCGTAGTAGTCAATAAATGCGGACTATCTTCTGTATTCACAGGAATGCGGAGATCCCTGAATTTCTCCATCAAATTATACTCAGACATCATCAAATTGGCCATACTAATCGCCTTTCTACTTAAAGCATCAGCTACTACATTGGCTTTACCAGGGTGGTATTGCAATTCAAAATCATAATCCTTCAGAAATTCCATCCAGCGGCGTTGCCTCATATTCAACTCTTTCTGATCAAACAGATATTTCAAACTTTTGTGGTCACTGTAGACAATGAAATCGGCCCCGTATAGAAAATGTCGCCAGATTTTTAAAGCGAACACTACGGCTGCCAACTCAAGATCGTGGGTCGGATAGTTCTCCTCATGCGGTTTTAACTGTCGAGAAGCATAAGCGACCACCTGTTGATACTGCATTAAAACACAGCCTAACCCAAACTTAGAAGCATCACAATACACAACAAATTTACTTGTAGGATCCGGCAATATCAATACCGGGGCTGTAGTCAACTTCCTTTTTAGCTCTTGAAAGCTCTCTTCACATTCTTGGGTCCATATAAATGGGTTCCCTTTACGGGTTAACCGTGTCAAAGGTAGTACCATCCGTGAGAATCCTTCAATAAAACGCCTATAGTACCCAGCCAAACCAAGAAAACTCCTGATCTCTGTAATATTTTTAGGACGTTCCCATTCTAACACTGCTTCAATCTTGCTAGGGTCCACTGCCACTCCTTCAGCCGAGATGACATGGCCCAGAAATTGTATCTCAGAAAGCCAGAATTCACATTTTGACGGCTTAGCATACAACTGATGCTCTCTCAGAATTTGCAAAACAATCTTTAAATGCTCGGAATGTTCTTCTTTGCTCTTTGAATATATCAGTATGTCATCAATAAAGACAACCACAAATTGATCCAGGTATGCCTTAAAGATTCGATTCATATAACTCATGAAAACGGCTGGTGCATTTGTAAGCCCAAAAGGAATAACCAAGTACTCATAGTGTCCATATCGGGACCTGAACGCTGTCTTCGGAACATCGTCCGGCTTTATCCGGATCTGATGATACCCGGACCGGAGATCAATCTTGGAGAATACAGTCGCACCCCGCAACTGATCCAACAAATCATCTATACGCGGCAAAGGATACTTGTTCTTAACAGTTACCTTGTTCAACTGCCGGTAATCCGTACATAACCTCATAGACCCATCCTTCTTCTTAACAAAGATTACCGGTGCTCCCCACGGAGACACACTCGGTCTGATAAAATTCTTCCTGGACAAGTCTTCAATCTGTTTCTTTAACTCAGATAATTCCAGAGGTGACATCCGGTATGGGGCCAAAGAGATCGGTCCCACGCCAGGCAATAAGTCAATGGAAAATTCTATTTCCCTCTCTGGAGGAAAGTGCGGAATTTCATCCGGAAAGACATCCTCAAACTCGGAGACAACCGGAATATTAGAAATTGGCTCCTTATTGACGCCCACCAGACCTCCTAACATAATAAATCCGAAATCTCCTTCCTTCAAGGCCTTTACAACCCGAAGTACAGACAAGTAAGGAGACTTCTCCTCATCATCATGAGACGAGACAGAAATGGTTTTACTGCAGCAGTCAATCTTCACACAGTATTTAGACAACCAATCCATTCCCAAAATCAAATTTACAGATGCAAGATGTAGCATGATAAAATCAGCAGAATACTCCTTGCCTTCATACTTGAATTTCACATTTTCACAAACATATTTTTCATGAAATACCTTTCCCACAGCCGTAACAATACGCATAGGGGTTTTCATTATCGTCACAGGCAAATCAAATGCTTTCACTACATAATCAGCTACAAAAGAGTGTGTAGCACCAGAATCAAATAAGACACTAAGCATTTCATCTTTAATAGAAATCATACCTCGAACCAAACTAGTTGATCTCTCAGCCTCTGGCTGGGTCACTGCATATACACGGGCAACAGGAGGTGGAGGAGGAAGCGATGGCTCCTCTATCATCATAGGGGCCGGGGTAGCCTGAATTGCAGAAACCTGTCCCCCACCATAGGGGCAGTCCTTAATAAAATGCCCGGGTTGACCACACTTATAACAAAGCCCTTTTTCTTTCCTGCAAACTCCTGCATGAGTTCTTCCACAGATAGTACATGGAGCAACAGGTTTAAAATTTCCGTGCTTGGAATTTCCAGTCTTCTTGAATTTACCATCAGATTGTTTCGCCTGCAAACCCTTTCCTTTTGAATTTCCGGTAGTATTTTTAGGACCGGAATTAGGAGCTGACTGGTCCTTATTCTTCCTTCTGTAATATTCTTGGACATTTTTACACTTTTTAACAAGTGCAGCAAAAGTATCAAACGAATCACCTGCCAGCTTTTCAGAAATATTATCATGTAGTCCTTTATGAAATTTAAAGATCAGATCATCCTCAGTAGGTGGTGCTCTTTGAAAATGAGAGTATTTGGCCAGTTTATTAAACTTGTTCAAGTATTCATCAATAGACATCTGACCCTGTTTCAGTTCTTCAAACTCACCCTTTTTCCTTAACCGGGCTTCTTCCGGAAAGTATTTCAGT
>JAVKPL010000859.1:0-15679 GCA_032173675.1 Gastrolobium villosum
GCAAACCAAGCACTTAGACACGTACTCGGCAACATCCCTTTTCATCCCAGGCCACCAGAACTTAACTTTCAAATCTTGGTACATCTTTGTGGCACCTGGGTGGATAGAATATTGACCCTTATGGGCCTCAGTCATAACTTCCTCTGCAAGTTCCTTGGGCACAACAATCCTGCCCTGATATAACAATAGTCCTTGTTCATTCACAGATATGCCACTCTGGCCTTTCAGGTACTTTATACTCTCATTTCTGATTTGAGTCTCTTTAATCTTCTCGTGCAGCTCGTTCTCAATCCGAGTCAACTCCATATCACACATTCTTCCTGCAAAGAAATCCGTTATTTTCATATCACGGAATTGCTCAATCACTTCATTGTCCCACATCATCATATGAGATAAGTTAACAGACTTCCTACTCAATGCATCTGCCACAACATTAGCCTTTCCCGGGTGGTATTTCAGCTCAAAGTCATAATCTTTCAAAAATTCAACCCATCTACGCTGCCTCATATTCAGCTCCTTCTGATCAAACAAATATTTCAAGCTTTTATGGTCGCTGAACACAGCAAACTTCATCCCATATAGAAAGTGCCTCCAAATTTTCAAGGCAAACACAATCGCAGCCAATTCCAAGTCGTGCGTCGGATAATTTTCTTCATGCGGCCTTAACTGCCTAGACGCATATGCAATCACTTTTCCTTCCTGCATCAGCACGCTCCCTAAACCTTTCTTAGAAGCGTCACAATATAATACAAACTCACCCTCCGGATCAGGTAGAGTCAACACCGGAGCAGTAGTCAATTTCTCTTTAAGTAGCAGAAAACAGTCCTCACATTCCTGGGTCCACACAAAAGGAGTATCCTTTCGTGTCAATCGGGTCAACGGTAGAACCATTGCAGAAAACCCCTGTATAAACCGGCGATAATAGCCAGCAAGCCCCAGAAAACTTCTAATTTCAGTCACAGTCTTAGGTCGTTCCCAGTCACTCACCGCTTCAATCTTGCTTGGATCCACTGCAACACCGCTTGCAGAAATAACATGACCCAAAAATTGCACCTCAGATAACCAGAATTCACACTTAGACGGTTTAGCATATAACTTCTTATCTTTCAACACCTGCAACACAGTCCTCAAATGGTCCACGTGCTCCTCCTTACTCTTAGAATAGATCAAAATGTCATCAATGAACACAATTACAAACTGGTCCAAATACGGTTTGAAAATGCGGTTCATATAGTCCATGAACACCGCCGGGGCATTAGTAAGCCCGAAAGGAATCACTTGATATTCAAAATGTCCATATCTGGATCGGAAAGCTGTTTTAGGTACATCCTCCGGTTTAATCCGAATCTGGTGATATCCGGACCGGAGATCAATCTTTGAAAATACACAGGCACCCCTCAACTGATCTAATAAATCATCAATACGCGGCAATGGGTACCGGTTCTTAATAGTCACTTTATTCAACTGTCGGTAGTCAGTGCACAATCTCATGCTACCATCCTTTTTCTTTACAAATATCACCGGTGCTCCCCACGGAGACACACTCGGCCTAATAAAATTCTTCGCAGACAATTCTTCAATATGTTTCTTCAACTCGGCCAACTCAAGTGGAGACATCCGGTATGGAGCCAAAGAGATCGGCCCCACACCAGGCAATAAATCAATCGAGAATTCAATCTCTCTCTCTCAGGTGGGAATTCCGGTATCTCATCCGGAAATACATCCTCAAACTCATTAACAACTGGAATAGCAGAAATCTCCTCCTTTTTATCACCCACCAATCCGCCCAACAAGACATAACCCAAATCTCCAGCCTTCAAGGCTTTCACAGTTTGACTGACAGACAAATATAAAGACGGACAAACAGACGGCCTCTCGTGAGATAGCAACAACCTCATTCCGCAGCAATCAATCATTGCGCAGTTCCGAGACAACCAATCCATCCCCAAAATTAAATTGACAGAGGCCAGGGGTAAGATAATTAAATCAATGGTGTAACCCCTGCCTAAATAAGTGAACCTCACATCTTCACAAATCCAAGATGACTCACTAACCTCTCCTGTAGCGGTAGTAATACGCATCGGAGGAACCATCCGTGTTACCTTTAAGTCCAACGCCTTAGCCACATAGTCCGCCACAAATGAATGTGTTGCTCCCGAATCAAACAATACAGATAAATCAACGTTAGATAGAAAAATTATACCTTTAACCAAGTTCGGAGCCTTTTCAGTACGCTGCGCATTAGTAGTATAAACTCGTCCCACAGTAGGAACAACAGCAATAGGAGCAGCAGTAGTAGTCGTAGCTGGCGGCAAGGCCTGCAGATTCGCAGCCTGCCCCGAAGAAGATGGACAATTTCTAGCAAAGTGGCCACTCTGACCACATCTAAAACAGTTCGACGTACCAGCACCACATACACCTCTGTGGTATTTCCCACACTTCCCACATTGTGGGGTAAAATATCTGTTCGAAGCACCACCACCACCAGTATTTCCACCCCTCTTGAACTGACCAGGAGGCTGCCTTACATGCAACCCCCTACCTCTATTGTTATTATTGAAACCTCCTCTATTAGTATTACCAGAAGGACCAGGTGTCCTCTTAACATCTTGCTCTTTTCCCGAATCAGATTTCGGATACCTCCCATAAACAGTCTCGACCCTTTTGCACTGGGTCACCAAATCAGCAAAGTTTCTCACTGCGGTATTTGACATCCTCTTAGCAATCTTCTCACTCAGCCCTCTTTGAAATTTAGCTGACAGGAATTCCGGAGTAGGTAGAGTACCTCCATAGTTAGCAAACTTGACAAGTTCATTAAATTTTGCCACATAGGCATCAACAGTCATCACTCCCTGTACCAGATTATCGAATTCACCTTGCTTAGCCTCCCGAACATCGCGGGGAAAATATTCTTCATGGAATAATCCTTCAAACATAGTCCAAGTAAGGACCTCACCCTGAATAATAAATGGGCGAGACACATTGTCCCACCACTCCTGGGCATCACCCTCCAGCATATAAACAGAATATAACAACTTCTGCGGATCTTGGCATCTCATAACCTGGAAAATCTTGTCCATGCCCCTCAACCAAGCAGTGACCTCCTTTGGGTCCCTTGACCCCAGAAATACGGGTGGCTTATGTTTCCGAAAGGATATGAGCCTACGCTCATCATCAGCATTATCAAGCACCTGCCCAGCAGCCCCAGTAGATTGGGCAACAGATGACGGATCAGGAACATAACTAGGATCCGTAGTAGTATGACGACTAGCCTCACCAGTGTGGTGACTAGCCCCACTCTCCCCCTGTTGAGGAGTAACAGATGGCGTCGGTGTAGGAGTCACCGTAGCCGTATGCGGAGGTGTATCTTCCCTCCTAGGACGACCTCTGTCCGCCCTCAACTCAGCCATAAAGGCCTGCATCATATCCTGATTTGCTTTCATCAGGTTCTCTGTCATATTTCTATTTGCAGCCGTTTCCGCCTGCAGAGCATTCAGTGCTGCAGTGACCGGATCCGGTGGCAAAGGACCTGCACCACGTGCCCCACGGCGACCTCGTGCCCTACTCATGATATCTGTACATGTAACACAAAGGAATGAGTTGATCAGACCCACACTGAGGAATCACATATACATTAATCATAAATAGTTCACAGATAGCTATGACACACAAGATACAACATACACAACAATCAGAGTTCCCTAAACAAAACTGCTCTGATACCATAAAATGTAACAGCCCGTTGTACACCGGTATTGTTAACATTGATTATGATATTAAGCGCAGTTACAATCACAGTGATTAGATTAATTAAATTACGGGCAAATTTTTCTTTTGACATATTCCTTTCTTTTATATCAAACGTTTTCCGTAATCAATTAAAACCACACTATAATTGTAAATGCCATTTGCGGAATCATACATTTTTCTAACATCATAGATCATTCTTTTTATTCATTTCATTTAAACTCACCATCTAACTCTCATCTTTTACCAAGTTGTAGTCCTTTACGTTGTCTACGCGTGGTTTCAAACCACGTATCAATCGGAGTTCTACCCATCAAGTTATACCCCTTTCTTTTAGTCTAGAAAAACCTGAATTTTCAAAATTTACACTGTGGTAATCGATTACCAGTGGGTGGTAATCGATTACCACCTGTCAAAAATGAGGCAGTAGCCAATTTTTCAATTCCTCTGTTCTGGTAATCGATTACCAGCTTTGGGTAATCGATTACCTCACATGGTAATCGATTACCAAAGGCCAGTAATCGATTACCAGTGCAGACAGTAGCTAATTTTTCGTCCCCTGTTGCATGGTAATCGATTACCATGCTTGGGTAATCGATTACTGTGCAGCAAAATGACAGATTACAGCTGTTTTGAGCCCCAAAAAGGGTGTGTAATCCATCCCTAACCCCTTGGTACTCCACATAACACATAATCATGTCCTAATGTAGGTTCTAGGCCCTTCCATCATGCATTTTCCTTAAGTTTAACATCAATTACATCATTCTCAAATAATGGCCATTTACATGTACATATGGACCATTTTTACATCATTACACATCAAGACTTCAAGGCTATGAATGTGGCAATGGACAAGTCCCATGCTCACTCAAAATATACAGTTATCCAAGCCATGAATAATAAAACATATCAAGACTTAGCATATGACCATGAACACTAACAAAAGCATGGAAAATGACATCATGCAATATGTTCATGACCTAAGTCTCAAAATACTAATGGTATGCTATGTGCACTCCATAAACTCCTCCAAAAAGCCATGCAATCCCATGCACCGCATGCCCATCCAACGTCCACTATACGGGCTTCTTGCCCGAAGCTCCTCCCGGCTCATAGTGACCTGAAATGTGGTCCCCCAAACACGGGGTGAGATATACGGATATATCTCAGTAAACCAATGGAGCTAGAGGCTCTCTCCACTCCATGGCTCACTAAAATGTATCAAAATGACATAATATGGCATGCAAGTAAAACAATATCACCATCCTCCTGGAGACACCCAAGAACATCCACTCATGGATTCGTGTTCAAGGACTCCATCATATAACTCCCGAGACAGTCCTGGCGCCTCTCCCATGGTTGAGAAGACTCCATGGCAATACCCAACCGGAACTCCTCATGAGCCCTATCCGGCGGACGTCCCACGTTTGGATCATCCTGGCGCCGCTCCCAGAGTCGACTCCACGGCAATACCCGACTGGCATTCTCACAAGGATGAATCCAGCGGATGACCAAACTCCACTTGTCAACTGATCAGTGACCACACAATTTCACACAATACAAGCAATATGCATACAAGCACACAAACACATCATGTCATCACTACATAATCCAACCACAACCTTCCTCTAGGTGTGGTGGAGCTCACTAGGGATTAAACCCAAGTTCCAAGAGTTTACCTTAACACGAGCAACACCGTTCCAAACGTATGCTCCAAATCAACTTTTCTCAAATCCAACCGTGTGAGGCACCCTACAACAATCATCAAATCCCAATTACACAAAAACTCATTTTTCATCAAATTTCCTCAAAATTCCCTAAGTTAAAAACCTAGATTTTTCACCAAAATTTAACATAGCATTTCTAGCTTACAAACATGATTCTAAGGCCTTTTCATCTAATAGCATTTTTGCATTTGGGCTCTCTATCATCACACATCTAAAATCAAAGCTTTGAACACATATTCATAGATCTAAGAATTCAACTATCAAAAGACCACAAATATACTTACAATGGGTAGTATGATCACCACCAAGGCTTCACTAAACCATTTGAAGCTCAAAACTCCAAGAAATCTCAAAAACCTCCAATGGGTCGGATCTGACTTTGCTTAAAACGTGGCCAAAGAGATGGATTCAAGGCTTCTAAGTACTACCAATGGCTTTGGAAGGTTGTTTACGATAGATTTCAACACCAAAATCAAGCGATTCGGTGGAGAAACGAAGAAATGGTGAAATGGGAAGAAAATGGTGGAAATGGCCCTTGCTCACTGTAGGTGCGCGAGAAAATGAAGAAGAAAGGAAGGAAAGAAGGAAGAAAAGGAGGTGGGGCCAAGTGACTTCGGTCACATGGGTCCCACACGCGATCTAACTTTAACTCCGATAAAAATTCCAATCACAATTCCTTAATCTAAATATTTTTCCAGTCCATGACATATTTTTATTTCTCCAAAATCCTGATAAAAATTTCACACCTATCGGTACACTCACAACTCAGTATTTTAACACTTACAAATCACTATTCATCGATTTTTCCCAAATTTGCCTATTTACTCAATTTTCCGCCCTGATTCCATTTCCAACCTTACTTTTGTCATTTGAAATCTCTAACTCAATATTTAAGCCCCTTAACACACGGTTGGCAAATTACAATTTTGCCCTTTTGCCCCTTTTGGCCATAATACTTGGATTTTCACTAATCCATCAACTTTCATTTCATAATATGACATTAAAATAAACATTTAAATACTTGAGGTGTTATAGAAACCAGTATTAAAGAAACTCATGAAGTTGTACGATATGAATTGGGAATTCATTGAGCAAGAGAACTATAGAACTCTGGCAGATGCTATATTTGAGGATGATGAAAACAAGGTGCATTTACCACTTTATTCTCTATCTTTTTCCTTTTTCCCCGGAGTGTCTCTTTTGAATACTTACTTGATTATCTGATATAATTTAACAGGTGCCAGAACAGAAAAAGAAAACCAAGAAAGTTGATGTACATAATACTCACATATAATTTTTTGTTGGCTGAGTTAATCAGTCTTTCTTTCTTTCTTTCTTTTTTCAATGTCTATAGCTGCTGAAATGACTTCTGCCTTTCCAAACAACCAGGAAGAAGAGATGGAGGGCGACGAAGAACAAATGCATGTTGAAGAAGCCCGACATTTGAAAAGGAAAAGGTTGCATTTAAGAGGTCAAGAGAGTCAGCCTTTGCATCCTCCGACTAATAGTGCCCCCAGCTCAGCTACCCCTCCATTAAAAAAGCCAAAATTAGAAGACAACACATCATCCGAGAGTCGTTCTAGACAGCAGTCTCAAAAGATAATATTCTCGTCCGATGGAAATTGGAGGATTGAAGCACTCCCAATTCCAACACGAGATGGTATTGTTGACAGGGGAGAGCATCCTGCATCCTCACAAGTTACCGGCAGGAAAAGAAGATTTATGTCTGAAAGAGCATCCCCTTCAGGACCATCTAAAGAACCAAAAGTTGAAACTGGAAAGTTTCTGTTGCCAAACAACAGAATGCCTGGTATTCATACGCTGATCATACCCAAGGATGAGCCTATTGATGAATTGCCTGATTATGAGGTTCCCCCTCCCATTGCAGTGATTCCTCCAGGTATTCAATGGACTTTTCCTCGATGACAAGTTTCATGCATTTTGTCTACCTTTCGTTTTTAGTGGCATGGCATCTTAGTTGTAACTGGCTTGTTTGGTTTATAGTTTGTAAACCATGGTTTTACCCATCAGAAAAGAAACAATTTTTGTTACTGCCTTACAAACCATTGATTGATACCTGAAGACGTGTTCAAACACAATCCAGCCGTGGTTTTGCCAAACATGTTATAAGTGGATGAAACTCAGTTTGCACACCCCAAACCTTGAGGTTTGGGGTTTGCAAACTACAGTCCAAGCATGGTCAACTTTTGATGAATTCAATATTTAGTGCCGTATTTGCTTGGTAGTATTGTGGATTAGATGGAAATATTTTTTTAGTAAAATACAGGAAAAATCTTTAATGCCACAGTGCCTGAAAAGAAGTAAGAAGTCAATGTATAAATTTTGCTTTGGCTATAATTTTTTTTTTAGTTAAACTGAACCTGAGTATTGTTTCTTTTTACCCCTTAAAATGCCAGCATCTTTCTTATGGTGTTTGCATAATTGGATCACGTTAGTTGTCAACTGGTAGAAGTGAGGCACTGTGGCCTCACCATATGCTCTAATTGGCATATGCAATATACAAGTCTATACTGATTTTTGTGTTTCCAGAAAGTTTGTCATAAGATGCTCTATGTTGGTCATTGCTTGCATATGTAGAGTAAATTTTCAGGACTTGCGTGGTACGTGCTCCTTTAATAAAATTAGAAATAAGTGGGACTTGTGTGATATTAACATTAAAGCTGTCGGTGGACTAAATACAGTTAGGTGAGTTATATTTTTCTAATTGTAGTGGGTTATGTAGGGAGTGTTCAGTACTACAAAAGTACTGAAATTTTGTATATACACATCTGAATTGGTCTTATCATTGTCTAAAACCAAAGAAAATGTCACTTTTGTGTCATTTATTTTTCTTTTAATTATTGTGTTACTATTTTTCTTTTAGTTATTGTGTTGCCAACAAACTTTCATTTTCATAAATAGATTGATTAATGATTTTTTTTTAATTTTTTTTTGAAGAATCAAAAAGTGTAAGGGTCTCATCAATGAAGAATGGTGCAGCTGGAAAGCAAGATGGCCATGTCACTGTGGCATCATCACAAAGTAGAGATGAAGGACATGCAGATGAAAATATTCCTCCATCCACAAATGAAAAAGTGACTTCAAATGTAGAGATAGCCTCATCAACTCTGGAAGAGGTAAAAATTTCTCTGAGCTGCAACTCAGCTCTTTTGGGACCAGATTTTCAAATGCCTAATCGAGAACAACTTCTAGAAATGATGGAGGCTAAATGTTTGCAATCATATCAAATCACTGACCCAAATTTTTCTGTTGTGAAACTGTTGAGAGATGTATGTGACTGCCTGTTGGAATTGAGAACTGGTTCAAATGATGATTCGCAAGAAGGCTCAGTGATAAGATCAAGTGCTGATGTGTTGAAGGAATCAGAGGCACATGACAGACACTCTGAGTGTTGAAGGAAATAAAGATTTGGACATATTTTTCCCACTTCAAATTACAGTGGACATTAAACAGAACACCATTTATTTGCATGTGTCATGTACCACATTAGCTTGTTTCGTTTCATATTGTTCCACACTTAAGCTTTTTTCTTTTAAAAAAAATAATATTATTACAAGGGAAAAGTTTGAGAATTTTCTTGTGGTTTAATATTTTATCACTTATCTCCTAATACTTCTCTTTTCTTGATCACTTATATCTCCTATATTTTTTTATTTTTGGTAGGGGCAAAATAAATATATAAGCACAGTATTTAACAGTGTCAAAAGTGGACTTGGTAAAAAAAAAAACACACACACAACAATATAAGTGATAATTTTTTTTACAAATAATTAAATGATTTTAATGCAAATCATATTAAAATTTTCCTTAATTAGTAAACCCGGAGCCATCAAAACTGCTACTACTTTTACAAGAGATACAAATGAGAAGTAATTTGAACCATTTGAGGGGTGTTACAATATGCATTTTACATGCTTGGTATGCCCCCAAAGATATTTTTTCGGTAGAGGGTTTATAGTTCCACTGTCTGTTTCTCACTTTCTTCAATTTTAGTAATAACTTCCACGAGACCTGCTTGGGGAACACATTATTTTTTTGTATTTTTTTATTTCCCGTTTCAAGTTTCATATGGTGTCTTTAGGAATTCATGAATCGTGACACGTGACGCAATCTCATTTATCCGAAGCCCTCAACTCTTATAATAATTTTAATGAGTTCCTCATGGAAGATTCATGAAAGTCATTAATTTTTTTTAAAAAAAATATAAAATCAATTATGCGGGGATCAGTCCGCGGAACTAAACACCTTACTGAAAAATTAATTTAACCTAAAAGCTTAAGTTGTTAAATGAGACTACGTTAATGATTTTATATTTTTCTAACACGACTCCCACTGGAATTGAAAGGCGGACAATACATAGACACACTTACTTTTTTTTTTGATAGACATAGACACACCTACTTTACTTGCACTAAGAAATTTCATAAGGTTTAATTGATTATTAATTAAATAGCAGTGAAGAGAATCGAACCCATGACACTAAAGCTATGATATCATATAAAAAAAATTAACTTAACCTAAAAACTTAAGCAGTTGGAAAATGCTATATTAATAATTTGATATTTTTCTCTAAAAAATATATTTGTGAAAGCAATGCTCTTTATACAATACACGCTCATACAGTAACATTCTTTTATTAAAATTAAAATTAAAAAGAATTAAATTAAACATTACTAATAAAGAAACAATAAAAGTAAATGCAATTAGGTGACTCTTAGTAGTGGGGTCCGCGGTAACTCAAAATAATAAAAAGAGTAAGGGATGGTGGAAGCTAGAGTTAACACCGTGCCCTTATTTGCCAGAATTAAGAAAAATAGTAAGCATTAAAAAATGCAGGTAACTTTAATGGGGTTTATTAATCTCCTTTTATAGGAAATTTGGAAGAGTTTATAAACAAAAAAATTTGTAAGAGTTTGTAAACAAAAAAATTTATAAATATAACCTACCTCTTTAATTAAACCTTAAATGTTAGGCCAAAAATGTTTTTTCTTATATTTTTTTTGGTGAATTTACCCAACCTGATTTGATGTCCGAGAGTCAGAGTCTATAATTATTATTTCTATTTTCTACCAGTCTGTCTAATTTTGTGGACAATTTTTCTTGTATATTATTTTAATTATCTACTATTTTAAGTAATTTTACAATAAATTTTCGTTGATTCTTCCTGTAACTTGTTTCTAAAAGCCATTAACCTAGCTTTCCACCAAAAATGAGGTATCAGGTTCAAATTCCTCTTTCCATATTCAACATATATGTAATTCTTGTTTTTATTTTATCAATCAATCATAGCTTATCACATCAATAAAAAAATAAGGATTTAATTTTGATTATATTTTATGTAAAACACTTTTGCATTATTATCCAATCATATAATAGCAAATTGTTAGAGAAATTTGACTATTTTATCTACTAATTCGAAGTCTAAATCTTTTAAAAATATGTCAATATATTAGTAAATGTTAATAAAAAAATTTCAATGACATTGAATTGAATTTAAATGTCAAAATAATTATTTAAGAATTTAAATAGTTCTAATAATAACATATCATATTATTATATAGGTTGCACAAAAATCTTACAATAAAAATGAATTGATAAATTTTATAATTTTTGAAATATAAATACATTCATGTTACTTAAAATAAAACATATTAAAATATAAAAAAAGGTTTTGGTAGGAAATTTATCTAAGAATTTAAAACAAAATATTAAATAAAAATAAAGTTTACCCAACAGTGATTGTTTGCAATAGAAACTAGTATTAATGCCCAACAATGTTATATTTTGGTCGTTCAAAAATTAATACCTTGATACTTTAAAAATATAATAACTATTTCACCAAAAAAAAAATAATAACTAGTATTTTATAAAAAATAACAACAAATACGTTAATGAGTAGAAATTATATAAACTAAATCCAAAATAAATGAAAATTGTAAGGACCGACACCGACTCCTTAATAGTAAGGACCAAATTTTTTAAAATTAAACATTTGAAAATCAACATTAAAATAAGGAAAAAATGTTTTTTTTTAAATGACGCAACTTATATCCTTTCACTCCCACAAAGAGATGAGACCCACATCTTTATTTTATTTTGTCAACTCTCTCCTCCTTTATCTATCTTTTTTTCTCTCTTAAAATAACACAACTTTACATACTTTAAAATTACATATACTTTTCCATTAAAACAAATATTGAACCAAAATCGAAGTGAAGTAAATATAATTTTTTTTTTTTTAGTTTAGCTTATTTTCCCCCCTTTAATCCTGCCTATCTAAAGTACCTAGAGCTGAAGTAGATTTCTTTTTTACCATTTTGAACTCCACAGAACGAAAGCAGAACAAAAAAAGCTTGAGGTCCAAGATTTTTTTTTTAAATATTATTATTATTATTGTTATTATATACTCAAGTGTACAACAATAAAAGTGTTAACATTCTTGATTACCAAAAAAAAAAAAAAAAGTGTTAACATTCCTCACCCTTGATTCCCTTTATTTTTTTTTTTTCTTGAGAAACTTTAGAGCTTGTTTGAAATCTATTTAAAAGAAAAATAGATTTTCAGAAGAAAAAAAAAAACTCATTTGTTAAGGTCTTCGTAAAAAAAAAAAAAAACTAAAACTATTTAAAAAAAAATCACAAAAAAATGGATACCAAAAAGGGGAAAATAGGTGAAAATAATAATAATAAGAATAAAGCCCATTTTGGGTCTTATCAAAAAAATACGATTCATGTAACAGCCCGTTGTACACCGGTATTGTTAACATTGATTATGATATTAAGCGCAGTTACAATCACAGTGATTAGGTTAATCAAATTACGGGCAAATTTTTCTTTTAACATATTCCTTTTCTTTTTCATAAATACATTTTCCGTAATCAATTAAAACCATACTATAATTGTAATTGCCATTTGCGGAATCATACACTTTCTAACATCATAGATCATTCTTTTTATTCATTTCATTTAAACTCACCACCTTACTCTCATCTTTTACCAAGTTGTAGTCCTTTACGTTGTCTACGCGTGGTTTCAAACCACGTATCATTTGGAGTTCTACCCATCAAGTTATGCCCCTTTCACTGTGGTAATCGATTACCAGTGGGTGGTAATCGATTACCACCTGTCAAAAATGAGGCAGTAGCCAAATTTTGACCTCCTCTGTTCTGGTAATCGATTACCAACCTTGGGTAATCGATTACCTCACATGGTAATCGATTACCAAGCCTCAGTAATCGATTACCAGTGAAGACAGTAGCCAATTTTCGTCCCCTGTTGCATGGTAATCGATTACCATGCTTGGGTAATCGATTACTATGCAGCAAAATGACAGATTACAGCTGTTTTGAGCCCCAAAAAGGGTGTGTAATCCATCCCTAACCCCTTGATACTCCACATAACACATAATCATGTCCTAATGTTGGCTCTAGGCCCTTCCATCATGCATTTTCCTTAAGTTTAACATCAATTACATCATTCTCAAATAATGGCCATTTACATGTACATATGGACCATTTTTACATCATTACACATCAAGACTTCAAGGCTATGAATGTGGCAATGGACAAGTCCCATGCTCACTCAAAATATACAGTTATCCAAGCCATGAATAATAAAACATAAACAAGACTTAGCATATGACCATGAACACTAACAAAAGCATGGAAAATGACATCATGCAATATGTTCATGACCTAAGTCTCAAAATACTAATGGTATGCTATGTGCACTCCATAAACTCCTCCAAAAAGCCATGCAATCCATATGCACCGCATGCCCATCCAACGTCCACTATACGGGCTTCTTGCCCGAAGCTCCTCCCGGCTCATAGTGACCTGAAATGTGGTCCCCCAAACACGGGGTGAGATATACGGATATATCTCAGTAAACCAATGGAGCTAGAGGCTCTCTCCACTCCATGGCTCACTAAAATGTATCAAAATGACATAATATGGCATGCAAGTAAAACAATATCACCATCCTCCTGGAGACACCCAAGAACATCCACTCATGGATTCATGTTCAAGGACTCCATCATATAACTCCCTGGACAGTCCTGGCGCCTCTCCCATGGTTGAGACGACTCCATGGCAATACCCAACCGGAACTCCTCATGAGCCCTATCCGGCGGACGTCCCACGTTTGGATCATCCTGGCGCCGCTCCCAGAGTCGACTCCACGGCAATACCCGACTGGCATTCTCACAAGGATGAATCCAGCGGATGACCAAACTCCACTTGTCAACTGATCAGTGACCACACAATTTTCACACAATACAAGCAATATGCATACAAGCACACAAACACATCATGTCATCACTACATCATCCAACCACTACCTTCCTCTAGGTGTGGTGGAGCTCACTAGGGATTAAACCCAAGTTCCAAGAGTTTACCTTAATTCTTAGCAACACCGTTCCAAACGTATGCTCCAAATCAACTTTTCTCAAATCCAACCGTGTGAGGCACCCTACAACAATCATCAAATCCCAATTACACAAAAACTCATTTTTCATCAAAATTCCTCAAAATTCTCTAAGTTAAAAACCTAGATTTTTCACCAAAATTTAACATAGCATTTCTAGCTTACAAACATGATTCTAAGGCCTTTTCATCTAATAGCATTTTTGCATTTGGGCTCTCTATCATCACACATCTAAAATCAAAGGTTTGAACACATATTCATAGATCTATGGAATCAACTATCAAAAGACCACAAATATACTTACAATGGGTAGTATGATCACCACCAAGGTTCCACTAAACCATTTGAAGCTCAAAACTCCAAGAAATCTTCAAGAACACTAATGGGTCGATTCTGAGTTTGCCAAAAACGTGGCCAAAGAGGTGGATTCAAGGCTTCTAGATGCTACCAATGGCTTTGGAAGGTTGTTTACGATAGATTTCAACACCAAAATCAAGCGATTCGGTGGAGAAACGAAGAAATGGGAAGAAAGTGTGAAAATGGTGAAAATGGCTTCTTTTGCCTCTGTTGGTGCGCACGGGCAGTGAGGAGGGAAGGAGGGAAAGAAGAAGGAAAAAGGGAGGTGGCCCAAGTGACTTCGGTCACTCGGGTCCCACACGCGATCTAACTTTCACTCCGATAAAAATTCCGATCACCAATCCTTAATCTAAATATTTTTCCAGTCAATGACATATTTTTATTTCTCCAAAATATTGATAAAAATTTCACACCTATTGGTACACTCACAACTCAGTATTTTAACACTTAAAAATCACTATTCATCGATTTTTCTCAAATTTGCCTATTTACTCAATTTTTCGCCCTGATTCCATTTCCAACCTTACTTTTGTCATTTGAAATCTCTAACTCAATATTTAAGCCTCTTAACACACGGTTGGCAAATTACCATTTTGCCCTTTTGCCCTGGCCATAAACCTTGGATTTTCACTAATCCACCTTGGATTCACAATATAATATAAAATAAACATTTAAAATTGAGGTGTTATATTCACCCCACCTTTTTGAAATTTTGTCCGCAAAATTAAATCATACCTGCTCACTTTAGAATCTCGTGGCATCACCACATGTGATTCATCCGGAACATAACGTCGCAACTGCGACACATGAAAGACATCATGTAGATTAGATAACTGCGGGGGTAAGGCAAGCTGATAGGCCACCAATCCTACTCTTTTCATAATCTGATATGGCCCGATGAATCGTGGACTCAGCTTCCTCACACCCAACGCACGGCCAACACCTGTGACCGGCGACAAACGTACGAAAACATGGTCACCTTCCTCAAATTCCAGCGGTCTATGCTTATTGTCATAGTAGCTCTTCTGCCGATTCTGTGCCTGTTTCAATTTTTCTCTGATCATTTCAATCTGCACTGTCGTTTCCTGCACAAAATCCGGACCAAACCTTTCTTTATCGCCTACCTCAGTCCAACAAGTGGGCGTACGACACCTCCTGCCATATAAAACCTCGTATGGTGCCATACCCAGACTGGAATGAAAACTGTTATTATAAGAAAATTCCACCAGTGGTAAGTACCTATCCCAGGCATTACCCTGTTCCAATGTGCAAGCTCTCAGCATATCCTCAAGTGTCTGTATGGTCCTCTCAGTCTGACCATCAGTCTGCGGGTGATAAGCAGTGCTCAGCCGGAGCTGAGTGCCAAAGGCCTGCTGCAAAGCTCCCCAAAATCGTGAAGTAAAC
>JAVKPL010000860.1:0-15592 GCA_032173675.1 Gastrolobium villosum
AAATTTTGTTTGCATTTATGGGTTAAATAGTATGCATAGTGATCACCAGATTGAAAATTATTTAGCAGCTCGGCACTTCTTTTTAGGCACATGGACATGTATTCCTGTCTCACTGTTATGCTACACAGAATAAGTCATGTTAACAATGCTGTCTCCGTGCTTGCTATCTTGAGTCCTCTTAAAGATTAGCAGAATTCACAATGTTAAAAAGAATTTCTGCAGAACTTGCAAGCATACAATTGTAAGGCTTCATTTACTTGTAATCCAGATTAGAATAAGGGCAAACAAAGCTACAGTATAGCGACAATTATCACATAACTTCTAACGAAACCTGCCTCTAATGATTTTATTACATATGACAAGAACCCTTGTTTTCATAAAAAGTTGAAAATTCAACGGAGAAAAAAAGGAAAGAAGTTAACATTTACCTTTTTGATAACTACAGTGTTATTGGAATGCTAAGTATGTACTGGAATTTTGGATCCAACATGCCTGCAGGAATATGGCATGTCTTATGAGCAAAAATAAGTAAATAACTTAGTCTTTCATTCATTTATTTTTCCTTTTCTCTTTCGTTACCGGTTTGGAAGAATAGTTGGAACTGGGAAAGAACAGGCAGATAATGGTAAGTTGGTAACCAATATCAAGGCACGTACCAAATTGCAAGCTTTGTCCAGGCAACGAAATCAAGGATATAAATTGGTTCATAAAATAGTATTTGTTTGATAATTCAACAAGGAATACAATGTGACAACGCTCTAGCTCATAGCGCAAACAAGGCAAAACAGGAAGCAACCTTGGCTCCTAAAAATAAATCACAACATTGATACACACACATATAAATAATAATCTGTCTTCTTTGCTTTCCCCCACTTCAGCTCACTCTTACAGCACATAATCTAAATTCCAGCAGAATTCACTTATGGCTCTACAGCTCCTATCTTTGAGAAAATACTGTGGGGCTAGTAACACATAAACATTGTTCTTCTGTTCAAGCTTTTCACTGGAGCAACAATTGCTATGATTCTGCAGGAGGGTTTATGCAGCAAAACCATTTTTTCTGAAAACCAAGTGAAATCATTCATAAGGCGAAAAAGGTAAATACATACAGACTGTGAATTAATTTGAATGCTCCACATCTATTATTTATTCAATAATTAATACATCTCCATTTGACAATCTAAATGCTACGAAAATCAAATGCCAAGGAAAAAGAAAAAAGAAGAAGATAGATCCACCTTCTCTCCGAGCTATCTGTTCAGAAAACAAACTTTTTTTCAAAGGTCAACAAATTATAAATGCTAAGTTGGCCAACCATAGACCAAAATTTGCAGGTTCAAGTACCACAACCATACATATCCAGGTGCAACCAAAACAAATAAAAGATAGATCCATGTTTTTCCCCCTTTCTTTTGGATTTTGACATTTTAATCCTTTTACCTTCATCATAATCCCGGTTTATTATTATAAGGAATGCATATATTTTAATTTCGAAAATAAGATAGTATCCTCAAGGATAATGGTGAAAAAAGGAGGGAGGGGCAGGGGAGGGACCACTCAGCAGAGGTTAGAATTTATAGACTATAAATCATGGTTTCAACTTTCAACTGATCTCGGATTAGATGTAGTTGGCCAAAGCTTTTTTTTTTTTTCTTCTTTAACTTGAAATCTTCTTGATGTAGTATTAGTTTGCTTAGACTGCCATCCCATTGCTTCACAATTCATTAAAAAAAGAAGACATGCGCGTCACAATCAGCATTTTGCAAGCTTGAAAATTGGGCAAAAATATCTTGTGCTTAGATTAAATATAACAAACAGAAGTGTGTGTGTCAGTTAGAGAGAGAGAGAGAGAGAGAGATATTCAATCAAGAACATCTTACATTCTGAGCTTTGCCAGGATCTAATGCAGGTTTGCTCTGAGGATTAGTGGCAGTCTTTCCTGGTGACTCAGGATTGCCACCAGTCTTTTTCTCATCCCTAGCTTTATTAAAAATCACTGTGAACCCCTCAGCTGAGGCAGGATCATTGACATCCCATTCACCAAATTTTGGAAGTGGCCGACCCTTTTCCTGTGGGATAATCAGATTAGCCAATGTGAAATAAAGATTTAAAAAACTATAAAAGAAAACTCCTTATTATGCTTATGAACTTGACATTTTATAAACTCTGAAACTAATTAAATTGGAAAAGAAAGCTGATGATGGAATAGATTCTCTACATACTACAAAAATTTCATGAATGCATGCCTCGAATAATAATATTGGGTGCAAGATACCATTAAGCATAGAAGAATGACTGACCAAATATAACACTGTAAGAATGGAGAAGGTTGATTAAAAGCAATAGTTGTTAGTTTAGAACCCAAAATCCCTTATGATCATAATTCATAGGAATGCTTCTTTGGAATCTTCTAGGGTCTATTCATGAAAGTCGTTCTTCCAAATTCTTATCCAATCTCCAGAAAGGGAAGTCTTTCTAATTGACAACCCCCTTTGCTTATCCATAATCTCAAAGGTCAAGTCATTATTTGGAATTTGGACTGCACTGCTTGATATAAAACAGCTAATCACAAATGATTTGCAGCATGTTCACAAACAACACAAAGTTCTCCCATGTTTCTTTCTTTTCTATTTTTTCTTTTAGCTTTTCCCTACTCTGAGACTGGTAGTCATTCATCCCTACACTACACTATCCAGTGGCTTAATATCTATGGTTAGACTCTTTGGTATGGTATCAAAATGTTGGACTGTCCTGCAAGTTTGGAACAACTTCTATACCATTTCAAATATTTTTGGAAGATCAAACAGGGTAAGGCTCCATGGCATTGTGCAATGTAAGCAGTGGATAGCTTTCCCTTGTTCATTTGTCTCTTTTATAGTTTAGTTTTGAGTGTTCTTGCTTCCTTTACACAGATTACTTATTTTAAACTGATTTACTCCCCTACTTGCTCTTTCTAATAAATTCTGTTATTATGTAAAAAAATAAAAACAAAAATAAAAATGCTTGTTCTAACTGACTCGTTTAAGAAACAAGAACTAAAGTTCACATAAAATAATTCATACATAAAGAAGAAGAAAAATAAAAATTTATGAGGCAGCAACTCAGAAACTAGAACAGAACAACTAAAAATTCTGAAATTTCACCCCACACAAGGAAGGAAGAAAAGGAAATCAGCTAGAAGTTATAAAATATCTTATCTACAAGAACCTTTGATAAACCCCCAAAACAGTATCAATCAAATTAACCAAAGCAGACGGTGATACAAAACAAGAAAAAAGAAAAGAATAGTTAAACTGCATATTTAAACTGACTTCCAACAACCACCCCATATAAGGCAAAATATAAAATGAACTAATAAAATAAATCTATCTAACTTATTTGACAACCACGCACGCTATAGAGCAGCATCCTAAGACTACTTTGTTCTTTAACTTAACATTTGAGGATCGAATCACAAGGCATATAAATTATACCAAAGAATAAAACATTTTTTTTTAAAAAAAAGAGCTTGCTGGTTCGTAGAAATCATAATCTATCGCATAATTATATTCCAAAGAAACAAAATCCTACCACAATGGAGCTCATTTTACAGTATAATGCATCTTCTCTAGTTTTCTCTTCAAATTTCAAACCCAAAACATTGAAAAAATGAATTTTTGATCAAATATATTAACCTAAATTCAAATAATCGAAGAAGAAGGATCACAGTACCAAAATCCAGAAATGAAAAAAATAAATTTATAGGACCAATAAATCAAAATTATCGTGAAAAAAAGTTAAATTAACCCCACAAAAAAAAAAAAAAAAAAAAAAATTCCAAATCAACGATTGGGGATACAACAGCGCAATACAATGATCAGAAACAAAATCATATCAATTCGGAAAATATAAATCATTACAAGAAAAAAAATAGCAACAAAAATAGAGAGAGAAAAACACACTTACCGACATCAATACGAGAGAGGAAATATTTTCCGGGAAAATGAACGGAGTTGGAAAACGCCAATAAACAAAAGGAATCGGAAAAAGAAGAAAATTCTGTGTGTGTGTGTGAGAGAGAGAGAGAGAGAGTTAACGTTAGAGAGAGAAAGTGTGTGAAGATGAAGACCTTGGTGTCAATAAGAGTTGGGCCGAAAATGGGCCTTACGGGAATGAATAACGGGATTCTTTGAACGTCGTTACGTCCCGTTAGAATTAGCGTCACCCGTGACGTGGAGCCGAATATGGACGGATGAGAGTTTGGGGAAAGTAACGGAACGGTGAGCTGGCAAGTGTTAACGCCGTAACGTGATGTTACTTTTAACGATGCCTTTGTTTCCTTTGTTGGAAGGGAGCGTCTTTACTCTTCGGTTCTCATTAGAAAGTGATGCTCTTTAATGTTGACGAGTGTTTTTCTTTTTTCAATTTAAGTCAATCTGATGTGATCATAAATAAATAATTATAATTACCTTATTAGATCCTTCGTAACTTTATTTTTGGTCATAAGTAACTAAGCAAATTCAAGATCCTATAATAATATACTACGAAACAATATGATTTGAATGCACACACTACACCAAGAGTTTAATTTTAATATATCAGATTAGTCGAATGTTCCATCAACCACCAATGGATAATATTAAAAAAGAAAAAGTAACAATGGGATCAAGTGAAGAAAAATTTATTATTTTTAATTAAAATTTTAAAGTTCTTTTGGAACGGATAAAATAATATTGGGAGAGTCACTCCCTATATGTGAAATGAATTAAATCGATTTGGATAAAAAAAATTAATATAGTGAAAGTTTTTAATATAACAATATTCTTTAAATAATAGCATTTTTTTTCTGTCTTTAAGAGAAAGAGTACACTCAAATTAAGTTCTTAAGGAATTTTTTTTACCAAAAAAAAGAAAAGAAAAAGTTCTTAAGGAATTTTCAGCTCGATATCGACTCATGTTTTGATATGTGCCCGCTAAAACTCTTTGTTTCTTGTATATCTAAAAGGGATTGTGTTTGGCAGGATTTACCAAAATAAAAAAATATATATATATTAGAGAAGCTCGAAGGATTCTGATATAAAAAAAATTCTGAAGTAGGAAGGATTTACCAAAAAGGGACATGATTCGGTGAAATTTCAAGGAAAGATTGTTGTACCTGAAAATAAAGAGTTGGTGAAAGAAATTTTGGATGAGGCACATAGCAGAAAGCTATGTAGCACCGATACCGACGCGGGACACGTGACACGATATGACATGACACTCCGATACGTTAATTCTAAAAAATGTTAGATTTCGACACGTTAGGACACGTCTTGATATTAAATAATATTTTTAATTTATATTTTGTATATTATATTTAATATTCAATAATTTAACAAAAAAATGAATCTAAACTTATAATATTCATAAATTTTGCAAAGAAACATAAGATATCTCAAATATTTATATTAAACTTAATAAAATGGTAATCGTAATCCAACGAATCTTATAGTTAGAATAAAAAACTCAATGCAACCTCTAAACCTTTTTTGAATTTCTATAACGCATGTTGAAGTGTCGGGGAGTGTCGGAGTGTCCGAGAGTGTCGGGAAGTGTCGGACACGACACGTCAGGGTTTTTGAAGTGTCGGTGCTTCATAGGCAGAAAGTTCACAGTTCACCCCGATTCCACTAAAATATATCAGGATTTGAAATAGATATTTTGTTGGCCAAGAATAAGAAAGGATATTGCTAAGCATGTTTCAAAACGTCTAGTTTGTCAAAAAGTAAAAAATGAACATAAAAAACCTTCAGGACTACTTCAATCGCTAGACATACCAGAATGGAAGTGAAAAAGTGTTGCCATTGATTTTGTGATGGGTTTACCAAGAACCCAAGAGAGTATGATGCAATTTGGGTAATCATTGATCGATTAATCAAATATACTCATTTTCTTTCAATTAGAGCTCAATATTCCATTAAGAGGTTAGGCCAATTATATATAAAAGAAATTGCCGAACTTCATGGGTACCTTTATTCTGTCAAAGAGAGACCCTAGATTTTGGGGATCTTTGCAGCAAGCCTTTGGAACTAAGTTGAGACTTAGTACCACATACTATCCTCAAACTGACAGTCAAACTGATAGAATCATTTAAACTTTAGAGAATATGCGTAGAGCTTGTATTATTGAATAAGGAGGTAGTTGGGATAAATATTTACTACTAATAGAGTTCGCCTATAACAATAGTTTTCATTCTAGTATTGGAATGGCTCCATATGAGACACTCTATGGAAGAAAGTATAGATCTCCAGTGTGTTGGTATGAAAAAGGAGAAAAATAATTGATGAGACCAAAATTAGTTCAAGAAACCTCAAGACAAATTCAGATGATCAAGGAAAATCTTGAAAAAGCTCAAAGCATAAAGAAAAGTTATGCTGATAACAAACGTAAACCTTTGGCTTTTGAGGAAGGAGAACATATTTTTCTCAAGCTTTTTCCTACCACAGGTGTAGCCAGAACCCTCAAAGTTAGGAAATTGAGTGTTAGGTATATTGGTTCATTTCAAATATTTCGAAAACTAAGGACAGTTACTTACTAACTTGCTCTTCTACCTCATCTTTCCAATCTTCATAGTGTTTTTCATGTCTCTCAGCTTAGAAAATATGTCCTAGATCTCTCTCACAATCTTGATATAGACTCAGTACAAGTTAAAGAGAATTTGACTATTAGGACCATACCAGTTCAAATCCTTGATAAAGATCTGAAGCAACTGAGAAATAAGATGATCCTATTAGTCAAAATACATTAGAAAGGACTTTCACCACATGAAGCTACATGAAAAAAAGAAGAAGAATTACAACAAAATTATCTGAAATTTTTCATGGCAGGTATGTTAAATTTTAAGGGCAGATTTTAATTATGAGAGGGAAAATATAATATTCAAGTTTTTTTTTTAAATGATGATGAGCAACGAAAGCACAGAGAGCAGTGCTAATAGCACCATAATGCTATGAATATATATATATATATATATATATATATATATATATATATATATATACATACATAATGATAATATACTAAACTATAAGTCATATGTATAACAACCCATACCTGTATAATGTTGATGAACAGAAAAACCTTCGATAGCGGTAATAGAAAATGTGTACTAACAAATAGAGATTGAGATAATTGAAGAGTGAAATCTATGAACCGTGAGATTTTGAGTTGATTGAAAGTCTAATCATGACTTAGAGGGTGTATGTAGTGAAAATCCTAAACTTTGCTTTGAAATCCCCATCGAGGGTAAAATATCAATTTGGCAGATATCATAACCTTAGCCAATGAAATGGAATAATTAAATATTATTTGATGAAAATAATGATGATATTGGATTCAAAATGAAATTTGGAGTGGATAGGCATTTTTTGGGGAAAATGATGAATAATGAAATTTATCATGTAAAATACTATGGTATAATTTTATAGGAAAACTCAGAAATGAGATTATCGTTATAAGATTGGATATATCTTAGATAGGTCATTTAGAACCATGAAAATGATTATGAGAATTATTTGTAGTCCAATAACAATGTAGGTGAATTTTGGGGAAACTTGCCATTAGTGTGAAATTAGGGGTAAAATCATAATTGTACACAATAACCAGAAACTTGAAATTCATCTATCAAAAGACAAATAAATGACATTGGTGAATGTTGAAATTTTGATTTGGGATTTAATTCATGGATTAGTGAAAGTTTAAGTAAGGGATAACAATGCAAAAACCTAGGCTTTAATGAGAGCATTTTGATCTTTTCACCAAGGAAACACTTAGGACACATGTGGCACTCACTTAAGTGAACCCAAAAATCTGGTAATTTTTGCGACTTTTGTGGGAGAAGGCCAAACCACCATTGGATGACACCTTAAAAAACACAATTTGATTTCCACTCACTTCTAGCCTTAGGTCCTAACATGAAAGTTGTTCCTCTTCACATCGTAAGCAACTTCCTTCTTCACAAACATGCTAAAAACCATTGTGTGAGGAGATCATCTCTTGAGAAAGTGGCAAAAATGTTGGTGTTCTTGAGCAAGGAGGCTTATTTGGCTTGATTGGTTGGTTGGAAGACACTTCTTAGACCTTGGTGAGTTGATTGGTGGTAAGTTTCACCAACTTTGATGGATTTTCTCAGAGATCAAAAAATGGAAGTATGCATGAAAATTTTGTGAGTTCACTGTGTTGGGGTGTGAATGAGACTTAACCTATGTTAGGAAGAATGCTTGAGAAGTGATTTAATTGGTGAAAGATGGTTTAAATCATGGTTTTGCTCACTTTATATTTTGGCCGAAAATTTGAAAGGAAAAAGTGCGGAAATTTTGAGTAAATGTGATGTTGGGTTGTAATTGAGACTTTGTTCATGATATAAAATAAGTTTGTAATGTGAAATGGATAATGAAAGTGAGGTGAAAAACCATTGTGGTCATATGACTATTGAACCGAAAATGTGCATGGAAAAAGTGGTGAAAATGATTGATTGAGTTATGGTTAGTTGGAGTAATTAATGGTATAGTTAAATGAGAACTTAAAACATGTGAATTCATGCAAAATTCCCTAGGCTTGTTGATGGATATGCATATGCCTTGGTCTTGAAGGATAAATGGAAGGAAAAAAGTTATAAAAATGTGGTATTGGGTAATTATGGTATGCTATGGTGTGATTGTATGTTGATGAAGTTAGAATGGTGGTTAAATGAAATTAAATCATTTAGGTGGTTGTTTGGATGAGGAACGCCGAAGCCTTGCATGAATAAGTGTGATTTCATGTTGTGTTTGTGACTTGTGTGTCAAGTCTTGTGTTGATCATGTGTATGTATGATCATGTAGGTTGAAGCTCTTGGACTCTTCGATGGAAGGTTGAGCATTGCCATTGGATATTGGAAGCCATTAGTCTTTGACTTTCAAGGATTTTGGTTATCTTGTATAAAACCACTTTGGATTGGATTGCTTGCCATGCAAGGAAGCTTGGAAGGGTGAAGTTTGCTTCCAGGTAAACTTTCGATCTTGGGACTAACCCCTTGTATGTTCCACCATGCTCCATTAAGAGAAATGGTTGGATGATGTGTTGTATAATAATGATAGCAATAGGGATGTGCATGGGTCGAACCGAACCTGATTTTTTTAAAAACTGAACCGAATTGGTTTAAATGGTTCGGTTTAGTTTAAAACTTGTTCGGTTCGGAAGTAGTTCGGTTGGAAACGGTTCATTCGGTTCGGAACCGATTCGGTTCGACCCTCTTTTAAAAAAGAAAAAAATTAAAAATTTAAAAAATAAAGTTATAATAATCAATTTGGTTCGGTTTGAAAACGGTTTGGTTCTTAAACTAGTTCTAAAACCGGTTCGGTTCATGAACTGGTTTTTAAAATTGGTTATTTTAAGGGCGGTTCGGTTCGGTTCAGTTTTTTGGTTATTTTGCACACCCCTAGATAGCAATGGTATGATCATGCATTGATATGAATTGTTGGAATGTATATTGTACTACAGCCTTATATGCCGTTGGATAGACTTGAATGTCATTGGAAAAACTTAATTGTCATCGGGAAGGCTTAGATGCAATTGGATTTCCTTGAATGAATAATTAAATGAAATATAATTGTTTTATTATTATATATGCACATTGAGCGAGCCATTGGGTGGAATGAACCTCTAAGACCCTTGGTTTATTGAGATTGTCAAATCTCATCCCACATTTTGGGGATCCACATTTCAAGTAAGATTGACCGTGCGGAAGGATCATTGGGCAAGAGGCCCACCTAGGGCATTAAATTGGGACATATGGAGTGCATGTCATTAATTGGCATTTTGGAGTCTTTATATTGATGCACATAGTAGTTATTTCTTTTGTATTATTGACTTAGGGTATGGACATTGATCTTGCATGATGTTGCATTTACCATGCCTAGGGTTGTTCATATTTTTGTGTTTAAGTCATTTGATTATTATTGTAATATTTGGTAAAGGAGATCATGGACATGTAATAGTTAAATTTGATAAGTTGATGTAAATTTAATCTTAATTGGTACCACTTGAGAACTATGGATTTGTAATATTTGATGTATTTGAAAACCTTGGTGCCTCATGATAGATTTTGATGCATGAAATGGAAATTGTATATGAAATGGTGGGTGTAAAGTTATAAATATTGAAAGTATATAAATTGTAATACAAACAATTTATGGTCAATGACTTGAGGACTAAGTAATAATCATAGTATGGATTATGTTGAGGATGTAAGTGCACCAAGCTTTGTTGGGCCTTTGGATGCCATTCCAATCTCAATTAGGTACACTATTGAAGAAAGGATTTTTTAAAAGATTTTTAATGGTACTGTTACTTTATGATATTCTTTTCTTAAAATTTTCTACGTGATTTTATTCCTACCTTTAGTTTTATTATTATTTAGTTCTAAAATCTTATTTTTAAGTAAATTATTGATTGATGAATTATTTGGTACCAAATAAATGTTAAGAGAATGTGTAAATTTTAACTGTATGATACTATTGTTAACTGACATATAAAGGTTTGGAATTAGATGGTTATAGGGTAAGAGACGTCTTATCATGACTTGAGCTCCGCCATACAAAACTCTTCACATGCGAGACCCACAAATTTAGGCATTTAATTAACTTCAGTTAAAATATTACATAAATTATTATTTGTAATATTATTTCATTTTTATGAATTTATTTGAGAGAATGATAGCTTCTGTTATTACGGATAGAATGATTATAGTTAAAAAACCTCAATATTATTGAGATTTTACTCACGTGTGTTCTGTTTTTTACGCCAACATTTCCAGAGAATCACCATGTTTAGCTTATGGCTAACGGGTGAAAGATGGGGTCAGTGGCGGACCCAGGACATTTTCTTTATGTTTGCACAATTTTTTATTTTAAAGATCACGTTCATGATTCAATTTTTGCTTCCACTTCAAAAGTAAAGCTTGGTGAATCAACCAAAGTTTTAAGAAAATAATAGATAATGATAATTAAAAAAAATTAACACCACAAAAGACATTTGTAAAATATAATATAATTGTAAGAGTTAATCGATCAAAAACCCACATTTGTCGATGTCTATTTGATCCAAAGTTTGCCATTTTTGTTTCACAAAAAAAAAACGTGAAAAATTCCGTGAGATTTTCCTCCACTTGATGAAGATTGAATTTCAGGAATGTTATGTTTATTAAGATTTGGAGCTAATAAGGTTTATATAAAAAAAAAACAGAGACAAAGCAATGAGTTAGAGTTTAAGCTTTAAGTTTTTTGTTTTTTTTTTTTTTTGGTGAAAAGCTTTAAGCTTTTAATTGTAGGGGTTGGACATATTTTTACCTTTTTTCTTTAATCTTCTTTTTTTCTTTTTCTTTTCTACTTGACTTAAAGCACCCATCGCATGTGAGAAAAAAAAATTCTCCAACTTTGTGTCTGCAAGTGCAGACACCGGCACTAACGTGCATCCGCCGTTGGATGGGGTGTTACTATTTACTTCTAGGATGATCGCATAGAGAGTTCTATGTTATAGTAGAAAATCAAGGAGTTGCTATAACAATTTGAAATCTATTTATGAATGTATAGCAATCAGTTGCATTGCACCTAAATTGGGCCAGACTCACCTGAGGATGTCACTTGGCACAAAATTTTCAACATGATCAATTGCGCACAAATCCAGGCACGATAATAAGGGTGCAGCTGTAACAGCCCGTGTTAACCCGGATTGTTAACACACTATCGTATTAAGCCACGCTTAATTAAAATGCGGAATAACTTTTTCTTTAATTCAATTATGACGTCATTAACTTAACCAACTTGATTACTTAATCATTTTCATAAAAATACTGCCTGTATGTAAATTGCAAGACAACTAACTGAATACCTCGTACATAAATATAAGTGAGTATCTAAAGCTACAGGTCTACACAAGTAGCCTGGGTCAAAATCCTGATACTTTAATTACAACATTAGCATAAAAAGACGATAACAATCATGTGGCATGGACAAACCCCATGCTCACCAAATAAGGCAACAATGCCCAACAAATAGTCTCAACATAATCAGCATAATAAAAAGCGGAAAACATAACAGCAAATCCAGCAAGACAGCATATCAATATCAACTCAGCTCTGGCCTCCTGCCACCTGAGCCCTCAACATTACCTGATCCTGAAATAAGCGTCCCCAAACGTGGGGTGAGATCTCTAACAAGAAATCTCAGTAAGACAAGGGGTCCTCAAGGAATCTCCACCCCAAGCTCACTTACATGTGTAATATAAGTTCTAAAAACAGTATTACAGTATAAGTTCTAAAATCATGCGATGCAGCAATTAATCATGTCATGTGTGCTTTCAAATCTACTGGCCAGAGAAATGTAGGAATACGTCTATGCCTACATGAGTACATGGATACTACTTGCACCTCACCCACATGCTTCTCCATCTTGTATGTACTACATACTCAGGATTGCCGTCTAGGTGGACACCACATGCATATCATAATGCTCATTACATATAAACAACTCAACAGCATTTCCAAAATAATCAAAGCATGTAACACAGCATGCATAAACCCATCCCCATGGGACATGGTGGAACATCAAAATGGCTAAACCGAGGACACGAAAGCTTACCTTGCAAGCTAGCTATCCAAGCCAAGAGTCCAACCACACACTAGTCCACAAACAGCAGTATCACGATCTGATATGGACCAATAATACATCAATATTAATGTACAACAAGCATACAACTTAAAGACTACGCCTTTCCTTTACGTTTTACGTCTTAAGGCTTCCAACAAAGCCATAAGCCTTAATCATGTGATTCTGACTTAGTTCATTAATTACAGAAGTTCAACTTCCTTAAACTAGGGTCCACACACATCCAATAGCTTACTGTTCATACAGTAAAGCTACTGTCTGCGCAGAACCCAGGATATCCGGATATCAGAAAGGGCATATCCGGATATGCCATATCCGGATATCATACTGGACATATCCGGATATGTCATATCCGGATACCCAGATCCCATATCCGGATATCAATATCCGGATACCATATCCGGATACTGATATCCGGATATCTGTTCGACAGATATCCGGATATCTCACGACAGAATGCAGTTTCTGCATTTCGTGAATATCCATCCCAAAGATCCAACTTTTAACACATGTACACGTTAAAGCATGCATCTTTAAGCATATACAAGTTCATTTAGGTGTTGGTTACTTCATTTTAATCTTTTACATGCCAAGACACCACCTTTAAGCAAGATAAACTCATGATCATGGTGAGATAACTTACCCCAAGGCTTAAGGCAGAAATGGACAGAGGTATGAAGCTCTTGGAGCTCTCCACAAGCTCCTCAACTCAGGCCACACCAAGGTGTACGAAAATGGTGCAAAGCTTGGCCCTTTCAACACCAAGGAAGCTCTTTGAGACTTCACAACTCAAGAACAAGGACCCAACCAACCAAGGAAGGAAACTCAGCCCCAACTCTCCCTCAAACAGTGGCACAACTCAGAATGATTCCACCCACACCAAACCCAAGGATCACACTCACTCTTACCAAGTGTTTTTGTGAAGGAACCAAGAAGAAATGAGGTTTCTTGGCTCCAAAGGTGAAGGGATGAAGAGAATGGCAAGGTGGCTGCCTAGGCTGCAGAAATTATCACGTAGAGAAGCTGCATATGCCTAGGGTTATGTGCCATAAGTTGGTTATATAGCCACATGAGTCACAACGCGCAGTATTAGTCTTAATCGCAAAGTAAAAGATCTTGATCTCAAACTTTGGAATCTAGACCTACACATTTTTCTAAGATTTGTCATATTTTTATTTTATTTTTCGGAGCACCTTTCCGGTACGCGCTTTTCCATAGCCAGTATCAGTTCTGGCATCAGATTACGTCATTTTGACTTGAAACTTGTTTTACAAGTCCTAAATAATATTCTAGTAATTATCATGCATTCGTTATAATTTTCCGGGATACTTTTCCGGTACGCATTTATACCGAGTAGCAGAACCGGTATCTGCGCTTTTCTTCCGAAAAGCGACTTTCAGCATTTTTACTCACTCAATATAATTATCTAAGCCCATTAATAATTATTAGAGTCAATTATGGAATTATTTCCTAATTATCATAATTAATTCGCTAATTACCTTAATTAACGGTGCGGGTTCTTACATTCACCCCACCTTTTTAAGGATTTTGTCCTCAAAATCAGAAACATACCTGTCTCGAAAGTCGGGATACTGTCGGAGAAGCTCGTCCTCTCGCTCCCAGGTACACTCCTCAGGAGTTCTTCCTGACCATTGTACCTTGACCATCGGAATGATCTTGCTCCTCAACTGCTTCTCGCCACGATCGAGAATCTTGAGTGGTCCGATGGGAGTCTTTAGGTTCTCCCGAACCTCCACATCATCCGGCTGCACCACGTGCGAAGGATCTGCTATGTACTTCCGAAGCTGAGACACGTGAAACACGTCATGGATGTTGGCTAGGTTCGGAGGTAAGGCGAGTCGATAGGCAACTGGTCCTACTCTACCAAGGATCTGGTAGGGCCCTATGAATTGCGGGCTCAACTTCCTCACGCCGAGTGCCCGTCCAACACCGGTGACAGGTGAAAGTTTCACAAACACGTGCTCACCCTCACTGAACTCCAGTGGTCGATGCTTGACATCATAGTAGCTTTTCTGACGATTCTGCGCCTGCTTCAGCTTTTCCCTGATCATCTGGATCTGTAGGGTAGTATCTTGGACAAAGTCCAAGCCGAAAAGCTCTTTATCTCCAACCTCAGACCAGCAAGTAGGAGTCCACACCTCCTACCATACAGCGCCTCGTAGGGTGCCATGCCCAGACTAGCATGAAAACTGTTGTTGTACGAAAATTCAACCAACGGAAGGTACCTATCCCATGCAGAACCCTGCTCCAACGTGCAAGCTCTCAACATGTCCTCCAATGTCTGGATGGTCCGCTCAGTCTGTCCGTCAGTCTGAGGGTGATAGGCGGTACTCAATCTCAACTGCATACCGAAAGCCTCCTGCAGCGCCTCCCAGAACCGAGATGTGAACTTCGGGTCTCTATCACTGATGATACTCTCGGGCACCCCGTGAAGCCTCACGATCTCGCGGACATATAGCTTGGCCAACTGCTCTGTAGTGAAGCTCACCTTCACTGGAAGAAAATGGGCAGACTTGGTCAATCTGTCCACAATGACCCAGATAGAGTCACAACCAGCCTGAGTTTTAGGCAATCCCACCACGAAGTCCATGGAAATACTTTCCCACTTCCACTGTGGAATCTCCAGAGGTTGAAGTTTACCAGACGGTTTCTGGTGTTCAATCTTTACTTTCTGGCAAATAAGGCATTTGGACACGTAGACCGCTATGTCCTTCTTCATGCCCGGCCACCAAAAATTCCTTTTTAAGTCCTGGTACATTTTCGTAGCACCAGGGTGGATAGTGAACCGGCCCTTATGAGCCTCTGCCATAACCTCCTCAGTCAATGGCCCTCGAGGAATAACAATCCTCTTCTGGAACAGCAATAAACCATCATCATTCCAAGACACACCGTCCTGGTTCTTCACGTAA